>JAVXUO010000954.1:17500-41155 GCA_033065855.1 Escallonia rubra | reverse complement strand
CTTCCAAGACGTAGGGTCACATGTTTCCATGTGGGCCTCGAAATGGTTATATTCCTTTGAGCACATGATGAGCAGCTAAACCCTGAGTACGCACCATCCGGTGCGAGTGTACCACCACAAATATAAACAATCAAGTGGAGTATTAGTTTATTTTTTCACGAACTGGATTTTAACCGATGTACCTTTACCTAATTTAGCGCATTGACGAGGTTGTGACCGCACTTCACTTTATAGAAATTGAAATTTATTTTTGTGGTCACCTTTTATGATTTTCATTTTATTTCGTCCTCGAAGATTTTTAGTTGACATAAAGACTTTAAGTGATGGTTCTTATTTTTAATAACGAAAATGAAGTGTAGCATTGAAAAAGTGTAGTGTGGCGGTAGATGATGTTCTTTAACTCGTAAAGTTGTGAGTTTTGATAAGGCTAATGGTGTAAGTAGATTTAAGTTGATTTGATTTTTGAGTTTTTTATTAGTTTAATGCCCAAAATAAAGCAATGACAACAAATGCGTAGCATAGAGTGTTAGTACGTACGCCTACGTTCTATGTGCTCAAAAAGTGGCTGCTCGATAATTTCATGATTCGGCAATACGAAACACAACAAGCGTTACTTTAGATCATTTGTGGTAGTACTTTTTTTGTTACAGTAACTTTAAATACAAGCTACAATACTATAAAAGTACCATTCGGAATTTACCAAATGAAAGTAGGCTGTTAAAATTTGGCGCATATAAGTTTTAAGTTATATCCGAACTTTTTGAAATTAGACTCCACGTCACCTTAAATAATTATCTTCCTCACAAAAAAATTCAGATCGCGCTAGCAACTTGGGTTAAGTTGCTAGCGCAAGTAATGGATCAGCTCCCATATATATATATATATATATATATATATATATAGGGAGCTGATCCGTTGACAGCGCTGGCAAAATTGATTAAGTTGCTAGCGCGATCTGGCCGTCCATCCCGAAAGATGGACGGCCCAGATCTTTTTTTTTCGTTTTTTTTAAGTCCGTCCGCTACATTATGTAGCGGACAATTTTTTGACAAAAATACCCTTTGTGCCCATCCGCTACATTATGTAGCGGACTATCGAGACTATTGTTCTGACTTTTTTTTAAATCCGTCCGCTACATTATGTAGCGGACAATTTTCTGACAATAATACCCTCAATTTCCATCCGCTACATTATGTAGCGGACGTATTTTTTCTCTTTCTCTTTCTTTTCCTCATTTAATGTTCTGACGGTTTCCTTTCTCTATCCTCTCTCTAATCATTTTTTCTCTTTCTCTCTCTCCTTTCTCTAATTAACTTTCTGACTTTCTCTCTCTCTCTATCTCTCTCTCTCTCTCTTGTTTGTAGATCATTGTTTTGATGGACGAATTGTGGGGATTTGATGGTGAGGCAATTTTCTTGGCTCGCCCATTTCACCTGAACCAGTATTCTTTCCTCTCAAACAAGGGAAAGTCCCCACCACCATGGCTGCTTGCGTTCAAGCTTCAAGAACAGACACTTGTGAACTAAAGAGATCCCAGCTTGAAGACCAAGTTTATGGCCCCAACCGGGTTTACGGTCGTTGCGATGGCCCCTGCGGCGATGACATCGAAGAAGCAGAGAGGGAATTGGATGGAATTGGGAGTATGGTTGCAGCACCACAAAGTTGACTCCCTTGTCCAAAACTGAAAATTGACCAACAGAAAGAAAAGAATCCAACACCAATTCCAAATACTTCTCAGACCAATGATCTGGGCAATATTTTCCAACTTTTCATTTCTTATTCATGACACTTTACATAATTCAAAAAAGCTGGAGATCTAGGCGACATACTACCGCCCCACGGTCGCAAGTAAGTTCTTCACAAAGGACGTACCAGGTGAGGTCCATTTCATAAATTTTTTCTCATCACCCCTGGCGGGCTCGGTATTGGGAATTTGGGACATGCAAGAATACTGGGTGCTGACAGGTCCACAGATGCTTCTCTATTGGCACCAGAACCCACGCTTGCTCTTGATTGATAAGAGGTTTTGGAACTAGTTTCTCCTTCCTCCAGCTCGTTGTTCAGAAATGAGAGAGAGAGAGAGGGGGGGCCGCGTCTTCGTGGGTTTCTTGGTTGTGGCGGTCGGAGCTCGGGGAAGAGGCGAACGCCTCTGCTGCGGCGACGCCGGAGTAGAGCTCGGCCGTGATGTGGGCTGTTGTCATTACTGCAAGGAGGATGGACAGGGGAGAGAGAGAGGAGAAGAAGAAGAAGAAGAAGAAGAAGGGAGGGGAGATGAGAGAGAAAGAGTCAGACATTAATGAGAGAGAGAGAGAACAATTAAACATGTCAGGAGAGAGGAGAGAGAAAGGGTCAGAAAATTGTCCGCTACATTATGTAGCGGACAATTAATCAGACAAAAGAGAGAGAAATGGTCAAAAAATTAATCAGAGAAAGGGTCAGAAAAAAAGTACGGGCTTTGTCCGCTACATAATGTAGCGGATGGGCACAAAGGGTATTTTTGTCAAAAAAAGTCAAAAAATTGTCCGCTACATAATGTAGCGGACGTACTTAAAAAAAACGCAAAAAAAAAAAGATCTGGGCCGTCCATCTTTCGGGATGGACGGCCAGATCGCGCTAGCAAAATACCTCATTTTGCCAGCGCTGTCAACGGATCAGCTCCCATATATATATATATATATATATATATATTTGGAGATACACAAAGCAGCTAAATAGAACCAGCTAAAGATGAGATAAAACTAACTAAAACAGGATAACTATAGCTTAGAACCGACGAACACTAAATAAAACAACCAATGAAAAGACACCAACAATATGCCAGCCACGAGCCCAAACTCGAGAACACATGTCCCTGCCGCTGCAACGTGTCCTCGATCTTCGTGAACCACTCTGGCGCCAGAAAAACCACTTACTCCGGCCATCACTTTGCTATCGATCCCTAGGGAACACCAAAATAAAACCAAACGGGAGCCCCTTAAACCTATTGAATTCATCGTAGCTAATCACCTTCGGTAACCCCTCACAACCACCTACGACCACCTTGGCTCATCAGAAGCACCGACTGAGACTAAAACTAGCAGAATCATCAACCCTCACCAGCAGCAAACTCTGGCCCCTCATAACCTACTTCAATCAAGAGAAAAAACATATAGCTACCAAAAGCCCCTCATTTCCACCTTGGCCCCTCACCATCGGAATCACCCTCCAAAACCACCTTGACCCATCAGCGGCCCAAACCAACCTAAATCAAACGAACAAACCCTACACCGGAAACCCATCACAAGCCAATCGTAGAGTAGCCAAGGGATCCCAACAGCTTAACCTCACATCGAAACCCCAACCAATCTCCGGTGCCGGACAGACGTGATCGATCTAACAATTTGCGACGGATTGTCCAGCTCACCTTAACCACTAAAATCCCACACTAAAACCCCAACTAAACAAAGATCTAATATACCACATCAACACACGCTGGGAAAATCGGCGGTGGTGACAGAGACAGAATGAGGTGAGAGAGGGCTTTATTAGATGAGGGTGTTTCATTTTTTTAATTTCTCTCAGAGAGAATCTTCTTGTCCCTGATGCGTTGAATCGTAGCCATATTGATTCTTAAACTTCATATTATGCACAAGTATTCTAGCACAAAAATGGCTGCGTCCACAAATTTCAACTCTACCTTCCATATTGGTCAAGAAGTACACACTTCTTCTAAGGAAAAATGACAAAGGGGAATTGATAGTCCCACTATAAAATGAAACGAGCATACATATTTCTATAGACAATTGAAGGTACAAAAAAGTATAATAGGGTGCCAAAACAGAACTACCCTAGAAGTTGTTACTTATTAAGAATAATTAGGTTATTATTTTAGCTGCAGCGTGAGTTGAAGCCTCTGGTTTCAATTCCTCTTATATCCACAATTAGTACTTGTTGAATATGATTAGTGGTATTCTAGAAAAACTTTTGGGAGTAAGTTTTAGTAACAGCATGTTAGTGTCCAATAGGGCGGAATTAGGATTTTTTTTCAGGGGGTGAAAAAATTATATCGAATTTACCAAAAAAAATTTATTAGTAAAATAATAATAAATTAAGAATTAGCAAGCAAATTAACCAAACATATTTTTAAAATCTCTATATAATCACTGAAATTAAACTAAAATTTAAGAACTTGCCTCACAGTCAGTTGTGTAGAGAAGCAGTAGTGAGTACTGAGTAGCCTCAGTCCGTACTTCCAGTTCCAGATCTGGTCGGACTGTCGGAGTGAGTCAGGGACTCATGGTCGTCACCTCGTCGGTCGGCGTCTCGGTGGCCGGTGCTCGATGAGGTCGTCTTCATCCATCAGTCCGTCACCATCGTCAAGTCGTCAAGGTCGCATCGCGATCAGAGTGAGTCAACCGTCGTCACGCCGGTCACGGTCTAGATCTGGTCACAGCCCACACGCTCATCGTCGCGGTCGTTGGTCGAAGACTCGGAGTGAGTGTGAGTCCCCGGTCGGCAGTCACAGCCTGAGCCTCGGTCCTCACCGGTCACGAGGAGAGAGAGAGAGAGAGAGAGAGAGAGAGGTGACTGTCTCGGGGACGGCGGTGCAATTCCAAAAAAGTGCAATTCCAGAAAAATAAAAAATAAAATAAAATAATATTTTTCATTTTCAAAATTTCAGGGGGTGCACTAGCCCCCCCTAGTCCGAATGTAGTTCTGCCCATGGCGTCCAAGATAAAACGAGAAGTTATATGTTGGGTAGAGGTAAATTCACACTCTTTTTACTAAATGCATGCTCTTTTCTCGCTAAAAAGTTTATAAATCCCACAATTTCATTTAGTAACAATAGCTGTGAAATTAACGAAAGGAGTGTACTTTAACCCCACCCAAAAATAGCCTTAAGATCCAACCATTAATATTCAAAAGTATACTTTTGACTAGTCAAATCATTTTACTAACATCGATTCTTTAATGGATGAGTCAAAGTATTCCAGAATTATTTTAATCAACTCAGTTAACAACCGCAAGATATTCATAAAAAATAACCACCAAAAAAGGAAAAAAAATAATCCCCTCAAGCTTATTGCTATTAGTACTAGAGACAAGGCACGCATGATGTCTGTATAATTCACATAACATTATTATTGTCTTTAGCTCAAACACAATTATTATAAACTTCATTCATTCAATATGCGATCCTACAAAAACTGTGTAGCCCTTCGTAAGGTAAAAAGCACATTCTGGTTTAGGCGTTAAAATAAAATTATATATAAAGGATAGCCTGGTCAGACTTGGCAAACAGATATATCCACCAGTTACGCGTAAAAATTGGTAAAACCAGTTCAGATAATTTTATATTGTTTTTCCCGGATAGAGTTTTTAGTGCTCGTAGCCTGCTTTGACGGGTCGGGTATTACCCGCATGTAAATTGATAAATTAAAATTTTTTTTTAACAATTATTCATTGGACTATTTTTTTAGAGTATTTTATCATCTGAATTCATCTTAATTTCATTGGACTACATTCACTGGACTATTTTTTTCATCTTAATTATTTTTATTAATAGATATTCATCTCAATTCTCACATCCAACTCAATCATCTCAACTCCAAGTCTCCAAACATAATAAGCATAGTATATTTTAACACAAATACTAGCAAAATCACCTACAAAATAATCCCTAAGTCTGAAGTAGTAAATACTTAATTACATGCAATAAATTAACACAAATAATACAAGCAGATCTGAAAAAATAATACAAGCAACTCTGAAGAAAAAAAATTATCTTGCAAACAAAAATAATACTTGCTAACATAAAAAAGTGTAACAAACATATCGATCGGAGACCACGATAGGAGCTCATTTTGGTCTGTGCTGTAACTTCTGAACTATTTCTCTTTCCTGATCGGAGACGGTGGCGACGGAGCTGTGGCTGATCTGATCGGAGACATTAATGGAGGCAGAGCTCTGACGGATCTGGTGGAGCGTGAGAAGGACGATGGATGTCGTCAAGTTAATGTGGAGTAGCTTGCAATGATGGATCTGACTAGTGGGCGCGAGAGAGCAATGTCGTGTGATGGAGCAATGTCGAGAGAGAGAGAGGGAGCGGCGTAGATGGATGAGAAAAGAAGAAGAGACATGAAAACCCTAGCACTTATATAGTAAAAAAATTGGGTAATCCGGATAAACCGTATCTGACCCGGTTCGGGTACGGGTCTTCAGAATACGTACCCGTACTTGGGTTATTTCACCAAGTACGAATCAACCCGCGGGTCTGGGTCTTTTTGGCCTTCGCTAAGCATGGTAGTCGATTACTAGGAAGATTCGGTCATGGTCAGACATGTTACACCTTATTCTCCTATAACTTGTGGACACTTGTCACATAGAGAAAATTATAACATAAAAACTACTTTGTTACGCAATATAAGTAGATCGTCGAGCATGAATGCCTTAGATTTAGCATTACATTATAACTTGTGTGTACAATACTACGTTCACCTTGTTGAGTGAGTTCGAAATAAAAATTTTCTTAATAAAATATCCAATCCGTCCCACTTCAATGAGGAAGTTAAATCCCGCTAATTAACATTTTTAGAGTGACTATATTAGCCTTCAATCCAACGTGAATATAAATGAGTTTTGAGATCTAAAGGTCAAAGAAACCCATGAAGATGTTAGAATTTCTCTATGGAACCATGCTATATAATTCCGTCACGTGGTGAGCAAGTGGGTTCTAGTTATCGAAATAATTTGACAATTGAAACTTTCAGACTGCGGCGGGTCCAGATGGAAGCATGTGCATGTGAATCTTGGACATGTCTCTACATTTGACTGACTTAACATAATCCAATTATTAGGAAATATTAGGTTGTATGTAGACTCTATATCATGTGCAAAGTACGGTGAGCTCATTTTTTTTCTTTTAATTTAGATGGTAATTACCGTTTAGGATCGTTAGATATGCTGCTAGTATATTCATGCCTTCCTTTGCTCCTGCTTCCGTTACCTCAATCGCTTTAATCCGACGGTCCGATATTTGCTCCATAGCACGACTGAGCTTGAGCAATTTGTTTTTTTCATATTTAAGTGAGATGGCTTATAACTGAACTCAATAAATCGACGGCTTTAACCCTGGATTGTTGAGAAGTTACTGCTCAATTTATAGCATCCAACAACGAGGACAACAGGGGTGGGTACACTCTCTCTTTGAAAGGACTAGGTAGGGCAAATGCCACCTTAGAACCAGATGATATCTTGCATTTGTGGTTGTATAGTCGTGACACCAGTTGTGGAAAAACAAACTCCAGCTCATAATCCTCAGATATTGTCCTTTCCACGCTTACTATGACCAAATACCCGAGATACTATTACGACGATGCAGCACGAAAAATCATGCCCCTTTAATTTTTACACTCCATACCATTAATGGGGGCGTTAGCCAGTTTAATCGGTAAAGTACTAGGATCGAGGTCTGAACTTTCTCGAATCACCACGCTTCATTTTAGTGCAGGTTTCTTCTTTGCGGGCGGAAGGTGGCCGAAGCTATTGCTACTGTTGAAGCGGTCCTTTTTTTCGCCTTTGACATGGGATTCTGAAAATTTTAACTTGAAAGTGGCTCGTCAATCAAAGACGGAAGATGGAGTTTACTATTTCCCTACAGTTGTGTAGGTGTATTGTCTTGTTAACTTGACTCGCGAGGAGCAAGACGCACCATGAGTTAGCTAAAACTGCTAAATCTATTTTTGATGTTATAGTGTGGATGAAAGAGGCACTCGGTTTTCTTGTAAAACGAAAAGTCCTCTAAGAACTTGGGATCGGATTCCGACCTACATAAGGTTTGAGGGACTGAATACTCATGTTTTCCTGTATCACATTACAGTGCTTATTGCTGCTACTTATATTCTACATTGGGCATTCAGATCCTCTAACCTGAGATCTAGTGGATAGGCACAACACTGGAGAAATTGCAGCTTTAAATCTCCTTCTACAGAACTCATTTGATTTTTTGTCTCCTCTGGCCCGGAGGTGCAGGCATATTGGGTTCAGGGTACTCAGCCACTGTCACTGCAAAATCTCCATCTTCATTGCATCACTGAAAATGGAAAGGAATTACATCTAACATAATTTTGTGTCTAGTCAATAGAATGTCCTTGCACCCGACATTTGTTTAATCAGCACCGACCTTTTAACCACTTTGCAATAATATTATAATGCCAGTCACACATTTCGCATCTTCTCCGTTGAATTCTTCATGTGTATGTGTACTGTTTGACCATCAAGAAAAATAAAATAAAACTAAATTTTCATCTTGAATAATACTGACTATATGGAGCACCATACAGGAGAGACGCATCTCCATGGAAACTGATGCCTCTCCATAAGGATATTCAAGAACCCACATTGTGCATTAAGAGCAGTATACTAGTGTGAATTGTGAAGAACCCACAGTGTTGCAACAGGAGCGGTAAAAATGTACATAAATAATGCAATGAGACGAGATTGGACAGTTAGTCAGAGGCATCCACATGTGGTGCTGCTCATGTTAAAGAGAGTAGAAACACTCGTCAACATCCACTTGCAAGCTGCCTTCCAACCATTGTCCATGAACTGCTATAAATAATTTCAAACGCTCTCCCCTCAACCGGGTCTACGCTCATCATTCACTCCCTTTTTCTCTCTCTTGTCTCTCTCATTTTTCTCAGACAAAGGAGGTTAAGGAGAAGAGATTAATTTCAGAGAGCTTTGTTGTGAATAGAGGTTATGGAGTATTACATGGATGAGAAGTGGAAACTATCGAAGGATGATTCGAGTAGCCACTCTTACAATTCTTCCAAGTCATCGTCTCTTATGAGGAGCATTTCCCAGAAGAGCTCCACTACAAAGTCTAAGACTTTTTCGAAGAGCTCTTCTTTCAAGTGTCCCCTCTCGAGAAACCCCTCGCAAAGGAGCAGTTCTTCCAAGTCTCCTCTATCGAGGAGCTCTTCTCAGAGGTGCGCAGATTTCACCCGCAAGTGTAGCAGCTTGGCCAAGGAACAGAAGGCCAAATTTTACATCGTGAAGCGCTGCATCGCGATGCTTATATCGCGGAACAAGCACGGGGATTCTTGACAGAACCATGACGACCATGAAGCATCGATAGCTCGAGTGCTGAAGGATCACTGTCTCCCTACCGCTTGCGAGATGGATCTCGGGTTCATGCCAGAGCCAGGGATGTTTACTGCCATCCCATAAGAAGGGATCATTAGGATATCCTTTTACACGGTTTTCCCTGCAATCAGATTTAGATTCAAATATAGCTGCCGTGAAGGTGATCGAGCAAGCAGCATGCAAGAGTAGCACATTGCGAGAAGGCCTCAAAGTAACATACATCATAGAGATTTCAATGCCCTAAAAGCTTCTTTCTCCAAATTGTTTGATGATTACTAAGATGCATTACTATTATATATTTGTTTCATTTTCTTCAAGAAGGTGTATGATGATTAAAAGAAAAAATAAAAATAATTGGATCTGCATTGGGAAAGCACACATCCGCCCACTTTGAGAAATGCAGAGAATGGGGATCCTTACAGAGTGAGATCATAGGAGAATATAATGACGAAAGCCACACCTTAGTTTATGAACATCGCATAGGGGTTTGATTCTTCTGCTTTTATTACATCCTCTGATATGGTCATAGCTTGAGTTTCTTACCATGCCATACCAATACTTTTCTTTTTCTTTTCTTTTTTTTCGATGTTACTCTAAGAAGGGTTATTCTTGGAAAAAAATTGAAAAAAAGTAGAGTTTCTCTGGTAAAAATTCTCTTCAAATTATGTGCTCTCACTCTTCGGAACACGTGGATAGAAACAGAACAAGGGAAAAATAGATTAAAACAACTAGTAAAAAACATATTTAGAGTCATTTTATAAGCAATATCGTAAAATTCGTCCTAAGATGAGGATTTCAATTTTAGCAAATTTAAACGTCAATACATGACGAGGAGAAGCTCATCGACGATAGAATATATAGTGATTGTCTAACATCAAATCACTGGCTTAGGTGATGTTAAAACTATCAATAGTAACCATAAAATATTTTCTCCGGAGCAATGGACACTATTATTATTTATGTAGCAAGAGTGTGAAGTCTATATTAGTTGACACTGATGGTGCACCTTCGCAGGGAATGACCTATTTCATCAGTGGAATGACAGGAGCATTTTTAGTCTACCAACCACCGGCCGATTAGTTCGGCTTGGTCCCTCCTCGTCCAAGGCTCTTAGGCCTACCGTGTTCCTCGGCATTATAAATCCCTTGCTAATACATTGTTTCAATGGAAATGCTTTGTGCATTCGAGTCACCGTGACACACGTGATGCGTGTGCAAAAATATAATTAATAGTACAAATTTTGTTTTGAAAAAAAAATCAAACATCGTGTATACGTGTTTATTGTCATATTTAGTAAAATGATTCTTCAATAACAGAAAAATAAGTTAGCCATACGTGTCAAAAAATAAGTTAGCAAATTAATATTATCGTATCAAACTTGGCCTTTAAAATTTTTTAACTATATATTCTGATGAATTTTAACTTGTAAAAATCTAAACATATTTTTGTAGATAATTACTTACAATTAATATTTTTATTTTGTATCATGTTTTAAAAAAAATAAATTGAAATGCCACTTGTTATCATTGTAGGGTGGTAGTTATAAGACATAAAAAATGTATTAAACCAAATCAAGTATTGGCTTAATAAGTACGAGTCACCGTGCCACACGCAATGCGTGTGCAAACATAAAGTTGATAATATCAATTTCGTTAAAAAAAAATCAAGCATTACGTATAAATATTTTATTATCACATTCGATAAAGTGAATCTTAAATTATAGAAAAATAACCTAGTTATGCGTATAGCAAATTAAGTTAGTAAAATATTATTGTCATATCAAACTTAAATTTAATTTTAATTACAATTTTTTGTAACGAATTTAAAACTGTTAAAATCAAACATGTGCAAAAATAAAGTTAGCAATATGAAGTTTAATCTATGAAACAAAACATGTCTTTGTAGGTAGTTATTACCATTTAAGATTTGCATTTTGTGCTAATTTTTAAAAAATCATTTGAAATGTCATTTGTCTGCATTCTAGATAGGTAGTTGGTAACACCAAAGATGTGTTACACCAAAAGAAGTTTTGCCTTTATATATAACAAGTCACCGTGGCACACGCGATGCGAGTGTAAAAATAAAGTTGATAATATCAATTTTGTTTATAAAAAAAACAAGTATCGCGTTTAAGTATTTATGTCACATTCGGTAAAACAAATCTTACTTTGCAGAAAAATGAATTAGTCATGCGTGTGGCAAAATAAATTAGCAAAATATTATCATCACATCAAACTTAATTTAATTTTAACTACAGCTTTTTAATGAATTTGAAATTGCTAAAACCAAACATGTACAAATATAAAGTTAGCAATATGATATTTTTCTAATATCAAGTTTGGGCTTTATATTTTACTTTAACTATATTTTTTAAGGAAGTTTAAATTTGAAAACTAAAGATATCTTTGTAGGTAGTTATTTACCATTTAAGATTTGTATTTGTGTCATTTTTTTTAAATTTCTTGAAATGCCACTTGTCACTATTATAGACATGTAGTTGCTAACACCAAAAACAGTGACATCAAAAAAGGTTTTCTCTTTATATATAGTATAGATATAGATTATAAACATGTGAATAAAAAAACACCATCTTGACCGCGTTCTTTAGGAATTTAACAAGGTCCATCTAGGCTTTGCATCTGGGCGTACTCCCCATTTACTGGTCAGAAAATTACAACCACAACCATAATACCAAACACTCCTTCGCCAAGAGCATGAGTTCTCGAAACAGTGCACTGAAACTGATTGTCACCATATATGGCGACCTTCACACCTCTTATTTTCATGCTAAAGTGCGTAACAGGCGCCAGCAATATTCATGCTTCTTTCCATTCTGGGAGTCTTCTTAATAAGCTAAATAAGTCATTCATCACCCTCATACCTAAATAAATTGTTAGGTCAGTTTTTGTTATAAGGCTCATAAGTTGTTTAACTTCAATTGTAACATTACCTTTTTCTTCTAAATTAAAAATCTTATTTCTATTTTTCATATAAATGAGTTTCTATATTCATATTAGATAGTAGTATTAAGGATACAACAGTTAACATGAAGTCCTAATAAGTCAGTATATTGACTAGATTGAGTTTTAGAATGATTAGAATTAGTTTTTAAATTATATAGAGCTTACAGAAAATCATCATTAATCCTGCAAAATTAATTAAACTTAAAAATGAGGATGCTATTATTAGATCACGTTTTTGTTCTATATCTCATACGTTATTTTTTTAGGATCTATGGATTTTAATTTTTATCGTTAGAGAATATTATTTAAGGACATAATTGTCAAAATGAAGTCTTAATTTATTAGAACATTGATTAGGTAGAGTTTTAGAATGATTCGAATTAGTTTTTAAATTATGACTTAGGATGTGTTTGATAACACAATTAAGCACTTAAAACTTAAAGTTTTCAATGATTTTCAATTAAGTGCGTTGAATAATGTTAAACCATGTATCACTTAAAAAATTAATTTGTTTCAAAAATAGACTAAAATTTTAAGTCAGGATGGACTTACTTAATGCTGATGATTTAATTCTAAGTGAGATGGTTAAAATTTATTTAACATATTTTTACATAAAAAATAATAATTACCACCATGATGTCACTTCAATTAATTTGCTGACAACACCGCCTGCACCACAATACAAATACCACTACCTCCACAACCATTATTTCCTTTTGCTACTACCACCATAATTACCATGACCTAGCCACTCTCACCAACACCGCCACCTCCACCATACCGTCGACGTTGTCACCACATTCATTTTCGCCAAAATCATCTAAAGATCCACCACACTACAACCACCGTCATGACCGCCATGTCTCCGCCTATCACTATCATCACAATTACCAACACCATATCTTCACGCACCATTACCGCATCATTGATACATTTTTTGTCGCCGCCACCACCATTATTCCATCGTCGCTGCCACCACCACCAACACAAACAAGATTTTAACACCCCCCCCCCCCCCCCCCCAAAAAAAAACTATAGTGTACATAAACAAATGCATAAATTTTCAGGCATCTGCTTTTTGTTTACCAAACAGCTTAACTTATTTTTCAGTAAAAATTCAGTCGCTTAAAGTTTTCAGCTTTATAAATTCAGTATTTAACTTTTTCAGCACTTAAATTTTATCAAACAGCCTTACTAATATAAAAATAATTAATCATAAAATAAGAAACTTATCCAAGATAATATTGGAGACCTTTAGTGACACTATCTTATTTAGTATATAATGTTTATAAGTCTATTTTACATAGAAAATATAATGTGATGATGTGTCATGTAAAAAAGTAAAAATATATCGCGCAAAAAGTTATCATTATTTCTTTTCGTTTTACTTATTATATATTATATATAGATCTTATTATCCTGACATATTCAATGCTTTCAACAACCATTTTACGGGTTAATTTTAGGCTACACCCTATACTTAGGAGTCAGTTGCACCCAGCACCTCGTAGTTCTAAAATTGGCACCCAACACCAAAAATTTAAAAAACTTGGTATCTAACACCAATTGATGGTCAAAATGGCCTTTGACCATACGTCTGTTACTTTTTAAGGGGCAAAATGGTCTTTTTACCTGTTATATCCACCTTTCGTCCACGTCAGCTCCAAATGGCCCCAATAATTAACATCAGACCCTCCACGTCATTTCCTCACCCTTTTTCTCTCCCAAACTATTCATCTTCCCAACCAATATCGAAACGCGCGGCCACCTCCTCCGACCGAAACCACTGCCTGACGAGCCATCGCCTCTGACCGAAGCCACTGCCCGGTGTGCCACCATCCCCGCCACCACTCTCCCCATCATCACGACCCACCACAGTCGGCCACCCACGACCAGCCATAACTACCCACAACCACCAATCCCGAAACCCACGGCACCCCCTCCGATTGAATCGCGGCCACCAACGCCTATCGTTGATGACCGCCGCCTCTGCCACAAATCCTTCACCCACGACCACCCACAACCACCAATCCCTCCCTCACCCACGGTCACCACCTCAAACCGAATGACGACCACCAATAACCGGCGTTCGACCAACAATGACCATTCAATGAGCCATTATCGCCTCCAATCGAACGACCATCAGACACTCCCCCTGCCTACCGCCGTAATCACAACATACCCAATCACCCCATCACCTAATCTCCCCATCGATCTCCAGCGAGCCCAATCAGCCACTGCATAACATCATCACCACATAATCAGTGGTCCAAATCGAGGGTGAGAGTGACAGGTCAGGCTAGGTGAAGAGGGCGTGGGGCAACGCTGGACGCCAAAGACTGCAGCGACGCTTGAGGAGGGTTCTTGGTGCACGGTGGTTGGGGGCACTGAGAGAAATAGAGGAGAGAGAGAGAGAAGATAGAGAGAGAGGAAAGAGAGAGAAAATGGGGAAGAGAGAAATGACGTTGGGCTTAGGGGGTTGGAGCTGACTAGGATTTCATGGATGAAAAGACCATTTTGCCCTTAAAAATTAACAGACGTCTGGTCAAAGGCCATTTTGACCGTCAATTAGTGCTAGATACCAAGTTTTTAAAATGTTTTGTGTTGGGTGCCAATTTTAGAACTACGGGGTGCTGGGTGCAACTGACCCCTAAGTATAGGGTGGAGCGTAAAATTAATGCCCATTTTACATGACTTCAAAACATATGTCCGACGACGTGGCCATCCCAAGACAGCACTAATCAACTGTGCAAAGTGTCTGCCAACCGCTGAATGCTGGGGGCCTAGGCATGAAAGATCTTTCGACATTGATCAAGTCTTTCTTATTAAGTTGGGATGGTCGCTGATCCAAAAGAACCTGACTCATCATGGGCTCGTGTTCTCAAAGCTAAATACTTTCTACACTCGCATATCCTCGATGCATCTGTTCATTCCGTTGGGTCCTAGGCTTGGTGCAGTCTTTATTCTGGCCTCGCCCCTTTAAGCAAAGACTCACCGGAGAATTAGCATTTGCGAATTAGTTGATGTTTAAACTGACTGATGGGCCTTCGATTACCCTATCAAGGATCTTATTTCCCCACTTTTTAAGCGTTTTTATTAGATCTCAAAGTTAAGTCTCTAATCACAACCATTAAGACTTGGGATCTGCATGCCTTACTTCCTTTCCTACCGTCAAATGCCTACAGCACAAACGGACTAACTCCTTCAACTAGAGAATTTGATCGTTGTGATCAATTTATAGTCAATTCAACGAATAGTTTTCTCCGTTACGCGATGCAATTCTTAATGTTCTATTTGTTCCCAGGTGAATTACACATCAACTCGCTATTTCCCGACACGTCCCTCCTTTACCCCATTACATCACTGCTTGCTTGTTGATTAGTTAACCTGCAATGCCATTCCTCACCTTTGTCCACTGCGCCTTCCAAGGCTCGCCTATTGGTTCACTCGAGAATTCCCAAGATATATCGCACTGTTTATCCTTTGGCATGCTTGCTTGCCTGTAATAACGGTATATTCCAAAAGCGAGGCAATTTACTACCCCAATATTTTGGATGTTGCCACCTCCCATGTAATGCATTTCCCTCTACCATTCACAACATGCGACCACGTCCTACACCACCCTGCTCCCTGGTTTACATTGGTAGGCAATCGCCCCTATCACCTCACTTTGAATTTAATGTGGACAGGGCTTCTATATGTAATCTCAGGTTTGCGGGGATTGGACGCGTCCTTCGTAATTAATTAGGGCATGTTATTCATGGGTTCTCCATTCACATCGATACCACCACAAATGTTGTTGCGGAGTTCCTTGCCGTTCGGCGCACTTTACATTGTGCTACTAATGAATATGACTCTTTCGTTACTCTCTCTATGCTTTGCAGGTCCAATGCTGGCAATCAATGGCTCTTCCAATTCCATTACGACTGCTAGACACTCACCAGCCAGTGCCCTCATGTCCAATTTGGCTTTTGTTACCGTGAGGCTAACTTAGTAGTGGACCAATTAGTTAAGGCAGCTAGCCTTGATGTAACTATATCTACTTTTTTTGTACAGCGCCACTCACTCCCCTTTTGTGTAAAGGGATATGCATAGAGGTGTTCCGATCAGGAGGGTGCATGTATGTGTAAATAATAATGTTGTTAACAGTGTGGGAAAAAAAAACGGTGTGAAGTCTGACAAAGTTTTGGTCAAAGTCACCTTTCCTCTCAACTATCTTTGTATTCCAAGTCTAGCAATCCCAACTAGCTCTGGGGTTGCCAACACTTAAATTCTTGTATAAGAGGAATAAAAACATGTTGCATGGGCTCAGGTACATGCATCTGATGCAGCTGCATGTGCAGATGTCAGATAGGTCTAGCCTACCAAATTCCCAATGTTGGGGGCATTGTATAGATAGCAAGCATATTTAATATTTATGCACCTTGCAGCGTCCTCTAGCTATGTGAACCTCAATCCCAAACAACTGGTGACCCCATCACCCCAAGATGTAAACTGAAAAATAGTTTCTAAAAAAATTATAGCACAAATAACTTCAGTCAACCCAAGAAGCATAACTTCATGAAAACTACTATTCCCACGGTCTTTCATAAATTGATCATGTTTTCTTTTTAATTCATTTCACAAAAATTAATCACTTTTTAAATTTAAAAAAAATTAGGTATTTTTTTATATTTACCTTTTTTTACACTTTTTTTATTCAATTTTTCTCTTCACATTTAACTCACCACCAATTCATTTTCTCTCTCTCGCCTCACTTTCTTATACTTTTTCATTCTATTTCTCTTTCCATATTTAATTTTCTATTAACCAATGTTATCTCTCCTAACCCACTCTCTCTCCCCCCCCCCCCCCCCCCCTCTAAAAGGGTAAAATAAAATGCACACAATATATAGCATAAATTCTTAATATATGTGTCAAGTCAAATATGATCGATTTATGTGGGATAGAGAGAGTATTTGATATGTCATGTGTTTATTGCTTTCTATGAAATTCTAGGATTGTCCAAATATGTACCTTGAAAATTTTAAAGGAACATAACACTTATTGTCAAATATTCTCGTATTGACAAAAAAAAAACACAAAACTTATTGTCAAATCACGATTAAATTTATGCATAAAAATTAGGGGATAAAAAATTAAGGTTCAAGCCCCAATACACAAATTATCACGACTTAATGGTGTAATGGCCACAAGCCCAGCTGTAGGGATGGCAATGGGGCGGGTCGGATGCGGATTTCGTAATATCCGAACCCGCCCCGGCAGCACAAATCTGCCACCCCGCCCCGCCATCGGGTCGAGGGATAGGAATACCATCCCCGATCCGATGGACAACAAGAAAATCCGCCCCCGCCCCGATCCGCACCGAAGCAACGAAAATTGACCATCTGCAAGTTCCCAGAAATCTGCACCTAGACCCCCCATCCCCTTCACCATAGACATAACTGCATAGATCCACAACGGCACAACCACAGAAACCAACCACCGGCGCATAACCAAGCACCATCGTCGCACGGTCTACCAACCAACGCAACGACCAGTCACCAACACAACACACCACCGCACAGCTGCCGCTCGAGAATTGGGGCAACATTAATTTGCTGTTCTCTTTGATGCTTGCAATTGTGCTCACGAGCTGATTAATTGAAAATACTTAAAAGTACTGTCATCAGAAGAAGGTGGAATGGTTTTAAGCTCAGATCTCAGGCTGGTGTGGCTGGCTTCGAAAGCAGACATGTTCTCCCGAATCGATCAAGACGGCAAGGACTGACCTTATTCATAGTATGCTATGACCTTCAGTAATGGGGGCAGGCTGTTGCTGGGCTTGGGCGAAGGAACCGAGGAAGAGTGTGGTTGGGCTGCGGAAGAAAACCTGAGAACAGAGAACAAGATAGAGGAGAAAAATGTCTAGGGTTTTATTATATATATGATTAGAAATCAACGGCTAAGATTGCACAGAACTATATGTAGGGTTAGGATAAAAGATTGTCATATAACATGCGGGGCGGGTGCGGGGCGGGTACCGGGGCGGGTTAGACGGAGTACCAGATCCGACCCGTACCCGCTGCGGGTTTAAAATATTTTTACCATACCCGCTCCGCGACCCGGTCAAAGTCAAGAAAACCCGCTCCTACAGGATCGGAGCGGGGCGATCGGAGCAGTAGAGTCAGCTGGGCCAGCTGACTCTACTGCTCTGCCTAACGTACACAATAGAGTTCATTCTATTAAGGATAAAAATATCAAATATAAAAAACAACTTAAGGCCCCGTTTGACGGAGTTTTTTTTCAGTTTTGTAAACTGAAAAAATAAGCGCGTTTAGCGGACAGGTTTCGTTTTTTTTTTCTTCAGTTTAAAAAATCACGACTATTTTTTAAAACTCCAAAAATAAGTTTCGATTTTCAGTTTTGATTTTTATTTTGAGACAACCACCACCCTCCCACCGCCGGCGGAGACTGCCACCGCTGATGGCCGGCCACCACCACCGCCACCGCAAACCACCACCAAAGAAAAATCAAAATAAAAACTGGGTAATCAAACACAAAAAAAAAAACTGGGTTATCAAACACCCACCAGCTTTTGTAAAAAAAGAAAATTAAACTGGTTTTTGTTTTTGATTTTTTTGGAAACACAAAATCAAAACTTAAAGTATTGTCAAACGGAGCCTTAAGTTGCACGATTAAACGTCTCCACTCTTAACTTTGTCTTTCAAAAGAAGGAAATGGCTCTAACACTCATTCTTGATTCTTTCGCCACAAAACCAGCATATCATCGGATACCCTTCTCAGATTCGAATGGCAATAGGAAATAAGAATTAGAGCCATTAAGGAGCTTCATAGAACTTCGTTCTTTACAATCATCTCAATATTGGCTAAAAGGGAAGCCTTACATTTCTTGCGGTGTAGAATGGTGAAGAGACACATTGGTGACTGTTCCCGGCCTGAATCGTGAAACAAGGCCAAACCCCCATGCAGCCTCATTCAGGGGCGGACCCACGTGGAGACAAGGGGGGGCAGAAGCACCCCCTGACTTCTGGAAAAAAAATTTGTTTTTGGGAATTGCACAGACCTCGTTCCCGAGATTCCGTTCCCCAATCCCCGATACCCCGTTCGGCCGTTCCCTGAGAGACCCACAATCGACTCTCTCTCTCTCTCTCTCTCACCGAGTCACCGGTGGACAGTGAACCGACCGGCGACCGGCAACCTGATCTGAACAGCTGAACCACCATCCACCTTGACCTTCAGACGAATCAGACAGTAGCTTCGACGAGGGACGATGGAGTGATGCCGTGATGGAAAACCAGATCTGACTCAGATCATCTGAGATCTTGACCGCCGAGCTGCTGACGACCTCTTGAAGAACCAGTCGGCAGTCACCTTTGAAGAACCAGATCTGTGAGATCTTGACTGCCGAGGCACCGACGACTTCCCGCGAGTCCCGCGCCGACGTCGGCTGCTGCCTGCTGGGGCCTGAGATCAACAACTGCTATTAGGTATTTTAAAATCCACTCCGGGGGATACTAATCAGTAATCACTTTGTACTTGCTTAGACTTCACCTATGGGTACGAACCGTATGGTGCCATGGTAGGGATATTATTTCGAAGCCAACCAGCCAAGGCAGAGTGGTCATAATTGTAGGTAGGTGTATAGTGTAGAAAAGGATGTGAGCCATGTAAACAAGAAAAATGGCTTGAAAGATAACCAAATACAGCCGAGAGTAGACCAAACAGAGGTTTTTGTGGGCTTTTAAATTTTAATACTGTCAAAGTACCAATTCTCAGATGTAGCACCCTGAGTTTCTAAACAGAATTTGCCCCTCCTTTGATTGAATAAAGGCATATGATTTCATTGATTTGAAAACCAGTAGCTTTATGGGGGCAAGCTTTGGAAGTTCATTCTGAATTCATCATGTGCTTCACTCCCATTGCTTGTCGTTCCACCCCTAGTGTGTTGGGAAGAGCTTAGGTTAGGTTAGTCCACCCTTAATAACTTAAAAAACATAGAACCAATAACCTAGCATGCCGAATTGTTCAATGTACTCATATGCCTAGTCAAGAACTTTTACTTGTAAACACTCGTAGTATAATTTGTATTTTTTTTTTTATGTTGTATTTGTAATTTGTAAAGAGTCTTTAACGATTCTCGTGAAACTTAATAATACTTTTTGTATGCTTTTATAAGTGCACTTTGTTTTTAATATTATTTTGATAAAAATTTTTGGTAAATTCGATATAATTTTTGCACCCCCTGAAAAAAAAATTTGGTTCCGCCCCTGGCCCCATTAACCACCTTGAGGAGGCAAGACAATGCTATTTCACGAAACTGATCGACTTAATCCACCTTCTTTTCAACATATATAATGCCAGTCCTACAATAGTGCAGAACCTTTGAGTACTTTCTACTTCCACTCAATGAACCTGCTGCAGTTTTCTTAAAATCATGATTCAATTTAACTATTGTTATGGCGGTTATCCTCCCCTCACCTAATAGGAAACTTAATTCGGAGCTCTTCCAAGAAGGCGCGAATGCAAATGAAAAACGTCCATTGGATAAACTTGGCCACGGGGTGGTCTTTATAATAAGAAAAGAGATTTGGAGATAAATTTGTGCGCATTTGGAGAGATCATGATGAATGGTTGAACTGTGTTCACTACAAGAAATAAGGCTTTTAGCGACGGGGAAATCCGTCGCTAAAAGTCATAAATCCGTCGCTAAAAGTTTTAGCGACGGAACTACTGTCGCTAAAAGTCTCTCGTATAAAAGCCCATTACTAAAAGTTTTGTGACGGAATTTTAAAATCCGTCGTCTAATATTGAACTTTTTGCGACGGATTTATTTATTAATTAGCCGGAATATACGTCGCTAATTATATTTTACGTAGTTTAATTTATTTTCTTTTTTGTGAAATTAGCAACGGAGAGCTCTGTCGCTAAATAGGATCTTTAGTGACTATATATTCTGTCGCTAAAACGCTTATAGTTAAGTACACTTTTAGCGACGGAATTAATCCGTCGCTAAAAGTTAATTTTTTTAAAAAAAAAATATTTTTCTATTACCCAGACCTGTAATAAAAAATCCAATGCTCAACAACAACGCACATCCCAATACACAAACAAATATATATAATCCATCATAAAAAATGTTTATTATAAAAAAAAACTCATGATGTACAAGCCGGGAACCGCATACATCCGTTTAAGGGAGGGGAGAAGAGTATAAGCCGGGCGGGGGGACAAGTTAGGACCGGGCACGAGAAGGGGCTCATCAGGGGTTGCCGAGTCCCGAATCTGGATCCTGCTGATCCGGGGCCGGCTCGGCATGTCCAACAGCGGTGCCCTGCTGATCCTGCTCCCTGATCATCCTCAACACCACCGTAGCAATGCGCTGGATCTCTTCCTCGGCCAACGAACACAGAGGTTTTTACCGACGTATTATTCCCTTGATAAAGCTTTTTGCCAACGGATGTTTACCGACGGCGTTTCCCGTCGCTGAAAGAGCTTTTAGCGACGGAATACATTCCGTCGCTAAAATTCCGTCGCCAAATCTATCTTTTCTTGTAATGGTTATTCATGATAAAAAGGAGTAGGATATTGTAACGTAGTAGGAGAGTCGGGCCGTTTCAGTTACCACAATAGTGAAATGTCGTTCATGGTACAAAAAAAAAAACAAACAAAGCCACCTAAGATGCTTCTTGACCAATAGCGGCATAAACCCATATTACATTTTGACCTTATTGATCAAGAATCGTATTTGTTGCTAATGATGTTTTACCGTGTTGTGTGGTTACATATGATGAAGTTGTGTGGGACTTAAAAAAAATCAAGAAAGAAAAGAAGAAAACAAGGTTATTGTTGGGCAAGACACTTATAGGAAGCTATTTCTAAATATAGTATTTTTTTTCAACCATGATGCAAATGCAGTTAAGAAAAATCCACTCCCAAGATATAATGCCAATCACTTGTGAATTGAAGATTCCATTTATCCAACTCTCTCACACTACCAAGAACTCACTTAGGATCCGACTCAATGACACTAAGAAAGAATTTCATAATGTTTAGAGAGAAAGAGAAGAATGTTCAAGTTTCAATTAGTTACAAGTGAAATTCAAGACTTACATTTATATAGTCTATGATTTGGTGCTTAAGCACCTTTGCTCAAGAGTCACGAGTAGTAAAAAATATGGTTGCTAAAGCCTTGAAAAAACTTAGGAAATTAAAATTTCATAATTTTGAAGACTATAAGGGGTTGTTTGATAAAACTGAAATTTAAGTGCTGAAAAAGTTAAGCGCTGAATTCGTAAAATTGAAAAGTTTAAGCAACTGAATTTTTACTGAAAAATAAGTTAACATGTTTGGTAAATCAAAAGCAGATGTTTGAAAAAAAAATTATTTACAAATTTGTCCATTTTACCAAAATTATGCATTTGTTTATATACTTTATAACTTTTTTGGAGGGCTAAAATCGTGTTAGTGGCAGTGACGATGGAGTAATACTGGTGGTGGTGGCGGTGGTGGCGGTGGCGACGGTGACAAAAAGGTGTCAATGGTGGTGGTAATGGTGTGTGAAGACATGTTGTTTGTAATTGTGATGATAGCGATAGGTGGCGACATGGCGGTCATGGCAGTGATTGTAGTGTAATAGATCTTTAGATGATTTGGCAAAATGAACGTGGTGACGATAACAATGGTACGGTGGAGGTGGCGGTGTTCTTGTGGTGGTGGTGGTGGTGGGGATAGTAGCTAGGTCATGGTAATTGTGGTGGTGGTAACAAAAGGAAATAATAGTTGTGCTGGTAGTTTGTAGTGTGGTGGAGGCGATGTTGTCAACAAATTAACTGAGGCAACATCGTGGTGATAATTATTATTATTTTATGTAAAAACATGTTAGATAATTGTTAACCATCTCACTTAGAATTAAGTGATCAGAATTAAGTAAGTCCACCCTGACTTAAAATTTTAGTCTATTTTTTGTAAGAATTAATTTTTTAAGTGATACAAGGTTTAGCGTTATCAAACGCACTTAATTAAAAATCATTAAAAATTAATTTTTAAGTGCTTAATTGCTTTATTAAACACACCATAAGACTTATAAAATGTTAGATAGGTACATATCCAAGGAAGTGGTGCCGATCCTATAATTACTGACCAAAGAATTGCACTACTAGGTGCTCCCTATCCCTGATAGGTGCTGTCAAGCTTTGGGGCTTTGGGCTGTCAATACGAACCTTTGGGTTGAGGCCTCCTTTACATAAGATGTGTTCTGCCGGTCCCGGACTGGTATCGATGCTATAGTTACATATTCCAAAATTTGAACTTCTTATTGCCTTTATTAATTTTTCAATTTCTTCTTCTTTTAACATTTTGAACTTTTCTTTCTTTAAAAACATATATAGGCATATATGGTTAAATAAAAGGACCATAAATATACAATTCCCATGAAACAAATTATTATTAGAGATTTACTGGGGCTGTGTTTGACGTGCCGGATAGGATAGGCCAAAAAGATATGACAAGGGATGATTTTTTTTCAGTCGGATAGAGAAAGATAATGATTTAATCATATGATGTG
>JAVXUO010000954.1:7500-12500 GCA_033065855.1 Escallonia rubra | reverse complement strand
CCACTTGCTTTAATTTTAAATTTTTTGTGGATTTCTGAGTATCACTCTTGGTAGACATATTGTCTATTGTTGGTCCAGTAGACATATTGTCTGTTATTGGTTCGTCAGATCCTTCTTTGCCAGAGCTGGATTCTTTGGTACTGTTGGCAGAATTGTCAGAATCAGCATTATAGTCTTCTTCACTCATTTTCAGCATTTCAAAAGTAACAACCTGTAGTAATTCCCTTTTATTTAGGAAAGGTTTCTCTTGGCTGAGGCGGCAAAGAATTTCATTTTTTCTCTTGGAAAATTCTGCTTCACAGTGAAGGGCATGAGACTTTGTTTTGGGATAAGATTTCCATTTTGTACTAGCAGCCTTTAAGGTAGGAAACATTTCTGTGACTGCTTCGATGTTGCAATGACTATCATCGAACTTAGGCCACCATTTTGACCCAAATTGTCTTACCAGAGTTGGTGGATATTCAAGTGAGGAATTGGTACTTCTCTGGATGGCGTATTGCCAGCATAAGATCCAGGGAATACTGAAGTCTGCCATGAATTGTAATTTAGGTAATCCTTTAACCATAGGGGCATATAATTGATATGCTTCGGTTACCTGAGTGGAGGGCCATTCCTCAAAATCCGGTCCATAATTCAGCCACCAATTCGCAATCCAATTTGGGAAATTTCCATCAAAATTGCGGGAAAAGAAAATAAACCAAGAATGTTTATGACTTGGGTTCTGGTAAAGGAGGACGTGGTTCCAGGCATCAATATAGTCAAAATAATTAAAATGGCGAGGGGAGAAGTGAGGTGGAAGTTCTCTAATTCTGGTGGGGTCAATTCCCCATTGTTTTTTGCTGATGAACTTCAGGATTTCTATTTTTGAAAATTGAAATGGAAGTTCAATATTTCTGGAAGAATGACGAGGAGGTTTCTCAAAATTATGAGTAAGGACAGCTGATTTTGTTAAACGAAGAATTTCTTCATAGTAGTCTCTGGATTTACCGGAGGCCTTCTGGGGGTAGGCCCAACCATTGGTAAGATAATTATTTGCCACGTCAATAGGTGAGAGATCTTGTTCCTCATCCTCAATTTGGATGATATCAGGACAATGGGCATGAGCATTGTAGCCAGAATTCTCGAATTTTCCAAGCATTGCTTCTCGATTGGGTTGTGAGGAAGAAGAACCAATTGATTTCCTCAAATTGTATCGGTTAGGACGAGGTAGGAGTCCTTTGCCTGGCCTTTGGGAAGAAGCCCTAGGAGGAGTCATTTTCCCTGCAAAAATTCTCGAGTCAAGAAATCAGGAAGAGAATTATCTTCTCCTTTAATAAATTCAATTTTGAAATCAAAAGATGAGAGTAAAGCCTGCCATCTAGCAAAAATCTGTTTTGAAGCAATATTTTTGACGTCTTTTTCAAGAACATCTTTGGCAGCTTTACAATCAATACGTAATAAAAATTCTTGATTTAAAAGATCTCCTTCAAATTTGAGAATACAATTAACTATAGAAAGAATTTCTTTCTTTATAGTAGAGTAATTTTGTTGAGCAGTATTCCAATGTCCAGAAGTAAAACGAACTAATTGTTCCTTACTGTCAACTTTCTGTTTTAAGATACCACCATAACCGATATCTGAAGCATCAGTTTCAACTATTTTGAAAGCTTCAGGAAGAGAGAGGCAAAGACAAGGTAAAGTCTTGGCTCTAAGCTTAATTCTGCGAATTGCTTGAGTGTGGACAATAGTCCAAGGTTGAGGATTCTTTTGGAGTCTTTGATACAGGACTTTAGTATCTTTATACAGGTCTTGATAGAAGTCTGCGATATAGTTGAGGCTACCAAGAAATCTCTGAAGTTGGGTTTTTTCCCTAATCTCATCAGGAAATTTGGAAGCAAATTCAACAGATCTATCAATGGGGATAATAGATCCTTTTTCAATATTGTGGCCAAGGAATCTAATTTTTGTTTGGAAGAGACAAATTTTCTTGGCTGAAACAGCAAGACCATTATGCTTAATAATTTTAAGAAAAGTATTTAAATGCTTCCAATGCTGATCAATGGTCTGAGAATAGATGAGGACATCATCAATGTAGACAATTGAGAAATCCATGTAAGGATTAAAAATATCGTTCATGATATTTTGGAATTCAGAAGGGGCATTTTTTAGTCCAAAGGGCATGACATTCCATTCAAAATGTCCAAAAGGAACTGTAAAAGCAGTTTTGTAGCGGTCCTTTTCATTAACTTGGATTTGCCAAAATCCAGACTTCATGTCAAATTTAGAAAAAATAGCGGCTTGATTAAGCCTATTTAATAAATCTTTTTTATTAGGGATGGGATACCTAATCCATCTTAAAGCTTTATTAAGCGGTTTGTAATTGATAACTAACCGGGGAACACCACGCTCCTTTTCAGCTTGTTTGTTGACATAAAAAGCCGGGCAGCTCCAAGGAGAGTAGCTTTTCCGAATGAGTTTTTTATCTAATAAATCTTGTATCTCCTTCTTGCAATGATTAAGGAGTTCTTGACTCATTTGAATAGGGCGAGCTTTAGTGGGAATATCCCTTTCATTGAAATCAGGTTCATAGGGAAGATTAATAATATGTTGCTTGCGATGCCAGAATTCATTAGGGACTTCAGCACAAATTTCGGACTCAATAGTCCTTTGAAAGTTATGGATTTTTTCTTTTTCTCGATCTAAATACCTATTAATTTTTTGGAACTTTAGATCCTCATTAAGAAAGCAAATTTGATTTTGCCTAAAGATAAGTTCTTTCTTAAGAGAATGGATGATCTGTTCTTGAGGCGGATTGATAAATTTAAAGCATATGTCATGATCTAAAGCTTTCGAGTGAATGCCTTTATCATCAATAGTCATGGGATTAAGAAGGGAGAGAAAAGGAGTGCCTAGAATAATGGATTGGCTTAAGCCACGAACAACAATAAAGTGGGTTTTTAGGCAGATACCATCATTGCAAACCCAAGATTCAGAAATTTTATAATTAATTTTCATCCTGCCGTTGTTGGCGGTGGTAAGGGCTTGCCTGGTGGTTTCACAATACTTAGTAGGGACAAGGCCTTCCTTGATGCAATTTAGGTCAGCACCAGAATCAATAAGGGCTATTCCCTCAAAAGTGAAGTCTTTACTGATAACAACTTTGACACTGACATACCATTTTTGAAAGATAACTCTGTCCATGCTGAGGATTTCCTGTTCTTTAGGGATATTGGTGTCATTAGCAAAATCAGGATTAATTTTAAGCTTATTGTCATTAAGATAAATTTCTTCTTCTTCTTCTTCTTCACTTCTGACTTCTTCAATATTATGAAGCTCTAAGAGGGAAATTCTAGTGGAGAGGGTCTTAACATCTTTTTTGAGTGAAAGAATTTCTCCTTGAAGGTCTTGGATAGTAGGACCTTTGGGTTCTGAGGTTTGGAGTCTGTCCATAACAGTAGAAAAATTAAAAGTATTTCCTATAGTAGGGATTTGTCTAGAATCATTAGGAGTAGGAAGGCTTTGTTTTCCATGAAGATATTTAAAAATAACTTGTTTCTTCTTTTCAGGATCATCAATTTTGTCAAGAAGATCAAGAATAATGGATTCTTCAGAAGTAATGACATTAATACTTAAACCATTCATATCAAGGATTGCTTTATAGTAATCAGTTTTACTATTGCAATCATGACAGGTGTCTTCATGGTCAGAACTATGGTTAGAAGAGCTGCAGGAGCTGTTGATGTCTCCATCAATGTTGTTAAGCTCCAAGGAATGATTATCTTCAGAATCTGAAGGATTTAAGAGGATTTCATTTAATTGTTTCCTCAGGTCTTCATCAATGATGAGTTCATTGATCTTTTGTTTGGTGTAACATTTGTTGGCATAATGGCCAGGCTTGCCGCATTTATGGCAAATAACTTTGGATTTAGAAAAAGATTTTCTTTTTGAAAATCTTTTAAAGGGTCTGGGTGATTCTTCTTTTCTGTATTTTTTAGAAAATTTAGGTTTTCTAAAAGGTTTTCTAGTTTTGGAGACTTTTTCTTTTGTTCCATAATTAGGAACAGAAAGGGTGTCATAACCAAATTGATAACAAAATTGTCCAAGCTCAGTTCGTCCAGATTTATGTTCCTTTTTGAGCTGATTTTTCAATTTGATATCATTACATAAAACTAGGCCTTCAGCGCATATTTCGCTAATTAACTCTCCAAAAGTATAGAGGGAGAAAGGTAAAGCACCATTATGCTTATTCCTAATTCTAGTCCTAACTCTTTCACTAAAAAGGTTTGGAAGACCAGCAATAAACCTTTCTTTCCAGAAATCTTGCTGGGCATCACTTCTCTGATATAATTTGGACAGGAAGACATCCTTGTACCATCTGAAATGAGTGAGGGTAGGACACCTAAGATTAATAAGGAGTTCTCTGCCTCTTTCAAGAACAGTACTAGCGTTGCCTATAAAATGCTTAGTGATGGCTGTGACCAAAGTAGTAACAGCATCAGAAAGAGGTTGTTCATTGATTAAGATGGGGTTACCATTAGGTTCAATTTTAATAGAATTCAGAATATTATTCTGATCAGTGGGGGTAAGATAAAAATCCCACCAACCACGAAGTTGGCCAGTAAAACCAGCAATGAGATAACGGGCTATAATAGCTTCACTTTCTCCGGGATTACGGTTACGGGCACTATTGGCCGCCATAAGCATATGTTGTAGAAGAGTGATGACCTGGTAGTCAGTCATCCCATCTAAATTCCATTCATAGATAGAAGATCCATTAAAGGATGAAGGATTAGAAAAATTCTTTTCTTCTAATTGCATATCTACAGGGGTAGGTCTGGTGTAGTAATTTCTGAGAGGAGGTCTTGAATTAGTAGCTCCAATAGCAGTAATAAATTGCTTTTCTAGTTTGTCAGGTTCAATCTCAGACTCACTCCCTATATCTCCTATCATATTGATATGTTTAGGGGATGATTGAGAAGTCTCAACTTTAGGATATTTCTCTTTAGGAGTTTTGATTTGTC
>JAVXUO010003021.1:0-134760 GCA_033065855.1 Escallonia rubra | reverse complement strand
ACTTCTTCTACAAAGTTATATTTCATGAAAAAATACGCGATTTAAGCTTTTGAATCACCTATATTGAGTATCGTATGAGCATATTACGGCTTGTCAAAGCTCAATACGGGGATTCGAGATTTTTTTTTTACCTATAGCCACCTTTCTCCTAGGAATTTTACGTAAGAAGGAGAAGAACACACGGCTGATCCTATAAGTCACATTATATATATTTACCCTAAAAGAGAATTTACTAAAAGAACCCCCAAACTTTAGTTATTTTTTACTAGTTCACCCAAAACTCTTTAATATTACAAAAAAGACCCCAAAACTAATTAGGTCAAGGTTAAAACAAAATTTTACGATAAAATGAAAAATTTCGGGGTTTTACAGTCTAATACGCCAAAAGACGTACTAATTCTTATTTTCTCCTTAGATCTCCTCTTCTACTCCACTCTTTCTATAATTTGATGAATTTAGCAAGAGCTACGGTTTCTTTTATCTGCAATCTTTTCCATTTCACATTTTCTGGGTCTTAAGACTCTTCGACCAGGAATTTTAATGAGAATTTGCTGAGGCAAGACTTTTCTGGATACCTCATGCCTCTCACTGAGGCGACTAGTCCTTCACCGCTCCTTTGACTAGTTTCTGCTTCCATACCATATTACCTATCATACTTCAAAACAAAATGCACAGCTAAAGAGATCATATAATTAAGGACTCCTTCGTTGTGATCTACGCAGCATACATCTAACATGCCATCAACCCGAAGTTCTTCATATATTAGCTTGCTCGGCTAGCTTAGCTTAGAGATAGCTTGCATCAACTGAACAGGCCGCCTTAAGAGCTGAAATGGAAGGGACTTAGTGAGCATAGTAACATACTTCAAGACAAGTAGTTACTCATTAGCTGCAGTAGGTTCCAGAAAGTCCTCCTGCATTCGATATGACTCACCTTCCTAGCCCTAGGATTCTGACATACTGACGAGCAAGAAATGACAGGAGAAAAACTTTTTTATCAAATGGAGATCCATGAGCTCAGAAAGATTGCCTTTGGAAAACGATATTTTTGGTACAGGAAAACGATATTATTATATACATAAAATCACACATAAATCAAGTATACACATAATGAATTTATATAGTTCTGTGCTTAGTTGCACAAAGCGGGAGCGGGGGGCGGGGGAGCGTAAGCACCCGAAAGAATATAAGGTTGGGAGCGGCTTGGAGAGAGAGAAAGAGAGAGGCTCTGCTCTCTCGAGGAGGGTAGCCAGCAACAACAAACAAGGAGGCCTTATGGAGTTGAAGGAAGAGAGAAACAAGGAATTGAGTCGAAAAGGATCGAGTTCCCATATGAGCTTGGGACGAGATCTCATGGAGCTCCTAACTTCGGGTCGCAAACGCGAGTTTCCGAGAGAGAAGCGTCACCATATGAGGAGTTTCCTGTAACTAAGGTTCTGTCTGCAGATTGCGAGAGATGCGTGATCACCTTGCATTTCAGTCAAATGGTTTGCTCAAAATATCTAAATCCCAAACTCCACGGAATAACTAAACACAAAATAAAACAACAAAAAAGAAAAGCACGAGTGAAGTATCGAGGAAGTGTAGGGGCGTGTTGGAGTCCACAAAAATGTCACAGCATGAGCGTGGAGTCCAACACAGTTGGACGCCAACTCTTGTACCTAGGTGAAGTGTCCAGCTGCTCGCTGGCCTACAAAAGTTTGTTAGGCTTGCCAAAGGCTCCAGAAAGTGTGACATAAGCACTCTTTGGATAGGTTAAGGAATCCTTTCAGCTGCTAGACGATTCAGATATCTGATAAAAAAACAGGTCAATAAAGGTAATTAAAAGTCAACTAACCTTTATACTCGTACAGAGGTCTTCCATATAGTTGTCTGACATCTGTTGAGGTTTTTGGAAGGAAAAAAAAAATGAACAGTTAGCCAACAAAACAAATATCCTCCATACCTGAAATTATGAATATGTTTGTGCTTTCCAGTGTTGGATCCAAGAATTCTCTTTAATGGGATCAATTACTAGGTGAACTGCTCCAAATTAAACCCCATAATTCAATTGTACTGCAATGGACATAAAAGTATGTATGCATAATACTCATGTTGCTGACGGGCAATTTGAACTATCAAGTTACCAAAGTTACAGTATAGTCCTTGTCTAAAATGTAATAAAACTTTTGTACGTAGCCAAAATGAAAGCATTTATTATTGTTCAGCATTGATTAGGATTTTGATAAAAAATCACTGAAAATGTTGTTAAAATAACTTCTGATCGTGAAAGTACATGTAATTGGCTCAATCAAAGGAAAAAGCAAACCCTACACCTCAATCCGTGTTGTAAACAACATTGTTTTCAATAATCGTTAAGAATTTAAGTGGGGTCATGGCCAGACAATTATAATAGCTAATGGTTTGATAGGAACCTACACTTAGGAAGTAACCACACTGGTTTGGTTACATAAGCTAGATGTGAACAACGCTTTCAAGTATGGATATTTAAGCAATTCTAAGGAAAAAACCCTAAATGAGACTGTTGAGTCTCCTGGTATTGGTAATTGAGGTGCAAAAGAGTGGTAAACTCGCATATATGTTTGCATGAGACACTTTTGAGGTAAACAATGTATGCTCCCAAGGAGTTGTATCTAAAGGCAACAATCTGACAGATGCTTGAAATCAGCACAAGGGAAAGGTACCTCAGAAGCAACGCCTAGAGATAGAGCTTAGAAATATGTGTCCTTAGGATAAGGATTTTGCAGAAATAATTGACTCCAAAGAACACGTGTATTTAGGACACAGGGATTCATCAACATTCACCTAATATCACATACGCGAAGGAACAAGCACATCAGGAGAGAGAAAAAAACTGAACTCAAAATGCATGCATAAACTAAAAAGGGTCGAGCTGCAGATATTTTTTATTAAGAGATTACAGAATTAGTAGCTTTAGCCGAAGTGAACATTATGATTATAAGTGTGGGCAAACTTTGTGATGAAAAATTCCATTGACAAAGCAATTTTGGCTTTTTTCCTGTGATTAAGCATTGCTTATTGTAGTTCTGAAATCTCAAAATAATGATGTCAAGAACAGCACAAATATCTCAGTGTCTTACAAGACTTTTTTTTTTTTTCTTTTCTCTGCTTCTTCCAATGTCTTTCTCCACTCAATACATTATTGAGATATATACACGCACTGAAAGAAAAACAGCAACAAATAAACCTAGAGAATAGCTGGCTGATTACCTGAGTAAATAGTTTTAAAGCAGAAGAAACCATTTATCGTAGGATAATATCTATCAACTACAAAAAACGAGAAAAGGCAACCAATAAATGACGTAATCACATTCGAGAGGCTTACCTTAGATCCATGAGATGAAGGGTTTTGATGGGCAATTTTTTCTTTAAATTTCCTAAAGGTGCCTGGAATCAAAAAATAACTGTGGGTTGTCAGCTAAATAGTATGTATCCAATCACTGAACAAAAATATAAGCAAGAATAGTTCTGCTGTGCACTTGGTCTTCCAGTGTATTTTGTTATGCAAAGCTGTGCAAGCGATGAGCAACATCATTTTGTATGTGAATCAGATGAAAAATATGGCTCTTATCATGGAAGCCTTGCAAAAGACTAAGTACAGAGGGACCAGACAATTCCTTCTTCGCCATATGAAACAAAAGCCCCTCCTACTATAACTGGAACATGGATCATCATGAAAATATTGCAGTAGGCAGACTAGATACCTGTAAGATTATAATCATTAAGTTGAATCTTATTATATTTTGGGCTTGTGGCAGTGGATGGGTAGAGAAGAGGTAGGGTGTACAAGCACCGAAAAGGTGTCTAGGATAAAACTCTCTGAACTTAAAAAATATGACATGAATTATAGCACTATAGCTCCACTTTTACAAGTCAGCTGCGCCAACCCAATTCATACTATGCATCTTCTTTTCTTTTCCTAAAAAAGGTAAGGATATTGAGAAAAAAAGGTAGGAGTACTTCCATTATACGCTTACAAAGTTTCCTGGCAGAGAGTGCGACCTAGATTATGTGTTAAGGAATCAAATAAACGGTAATTTTCTGTCGTATTCAGGAAGTAGGAACTTGCGCTAATCCAGGAGAAATATACATTAGTTTCTTTTAGGAAAAGAAAGAAACACTGAGTTGCACTTCATTTAATGAAGTTCAGAGCCTAGCTCCAAGAGAGAATAAAAAGAAACAGACCAATCCAATATATCAACAATGTTGGGTTCCTTTACTTAGTAATCACCAATCCGTAAAATTAAAAGTACGAAGTTGAATGTCGACCAGACAATATAGGAGCCCAACCCTTCAACTTAGACTTTGCTCTCTTTTGCAGAAGTTACATAATGACTAAACATAAACCGCTGCATGGAGACGCCTTATTCTCATAGAATCATTTCTTCCTCCCAATCGATGTTTTTCTCGGAAGTTTTGTGCTTGACTATGACAGCATAAGCAAGTATATGAAAGTACTGTCGTGTTGATTAGGAGAAAAGCCACATAAGTAATCAACTCTATTGAATAAGTATTCGTCTCAATGAACTCTGTTTTTAAGGCATCGTACAAATTAACTCAAAATGCACATGCAACTGATATTTTGCCAAGACTTGCCATCAAGTTTATCGTAGGCTTCTTCAGAAAGTGTGTATTTCTCCACCAACGAAGTGTCCTCCAGCCAACCACCAGAGGTTACTGAGGAAGGATCAAGATCTATGACATGCAGCCGATAACTGCAAGAAATGAAGTACTGAAGCCAGGCCGAATAAAGAAACCAAAGCATTATACGAGCTATAGCACAAGCAAAATACACAAATGGGTCAAACAGCAATGACAGCTTTTACTTTGTTTAATAAGTATCAATTGGTATTCACAAAAATAAGCCGCTAGAGGGCGGCTATAGCGATCCCAAAAGGAAGTATACTCCAAACAGAACTGAAGTCCCTGCCTCCTATAAATGCAGTACCAAGAGTAATGGGCAACAAAATAATCCAAATTCACTGCCTCAAAAAAGTCATATAAAAGCTCCAAAAATGACTCATCAGACATGGTAAAGTGTTTATCGAGTCAGAAAATAAGTAGGCTCAAAAATAGCTGTCCCAACCCAAGTAAAGAAATCTCGATACCTCCAAGCCCCAACTACTCCCCTTTCTACACCGTCCAAAATAGGGATAAAGGGACAAGAGCCATGTACTCTCTTGAAACACGCACAAATCCCTATTGAAGATAAAAAGGAGGGACCACGGGTCAAGAGCCATAGGGAAAATAAAACAGCAGAAAAGTTACATCCCCTTCACACATATAGCATCAGCTGGTGCCTCCTCCCGAGAGTATCACAAATCAAAAATTGCTCCTTGAGCTGCTGTCAAGCAAAAAAGGCCACCTTCGGAACTCTTCCATGGTCCCTTGCCCTTGGCACCCTATTGAAGGACCGCACAGGCATGGAATTGCACCCAACCACTCAATGCATCCAGCAGATGCTGAATAATGTACGGCTCCAGGACATGGAAGTCACAACTAAAAAGGGGATCCGACACGCCTAAATGGTGATCCCACACAATCCTCCCCCTAACCGCCTCCATGCAATCCAAGATGGATTGCCCCTGAAAAATCCGAAGAAAAGTAGCACAAATGGCTCCTCATCTACAACATAGTTGTCCAGAATTTCATCCTCAACCCATATCCCACCTTAAATCAGATCTTGGAATAAAACTCTGGCCAATGACTAGCAATATGCTTCCATAACCCAGCCACAGAGATCCTTTGAAAGTCCATGTTCTCTCAAAATCTCCGCATCCACTTTCCAAAAGCAGCATGGTCAAGAGCTAAGAGGTCTATTGTGCCAACCCACCTTCAAAAATAAAGCCCCACAACTCTAGCATTAGTTGGATTAATACAAAGTTCTCCAGATTAATGTACAGGTTCCCCGTTTTGATAGGTAGATTCTTTCCAGTTAACCTAACTTCTCATTAATATGTTCAACAACAGCCCCTAATAAGTGGTACAAAGACTTCATTCCACACCCAGAATGCTAGCCAATCTATCAGCATTGGTCACCCTCACAACATTAGCTGATTTTTTAGCTCAGTCCAGAACTGCCAGAAAGCAAACCAAAGCACATCTCAAATATCAAGTCAGTGAGAGTCCACCCCACAGAAGAATAATGTATCTATGGGCATAACTTGCATCATCAACTCCACTACCCACCAAGAAACCCTCCATAAACCTCCATTCACTGCAGTATACAGCCTTGATCATACTAATCGCCACTAAAATCAAATTTTTCTACAGGAGCTATAGAAAAACTACATGATTGAAAAATTTAAGAGCAAATCTCGGAAATAAAGGATGTGATATATGAATACCGAATACCTCTTCGCACCAGTTTAGAAGAATGTACGTCTGATATATCTTGCAAAATCACTCTACCATGTTCCAAACAAACCATTTTCTATAGCCTTTTACAAACCATTTTCTATAGCCTTTTCTGACTTTACAAAGTTTGAAGGTTCTCGCTTGTAGCAATCATAGGTAAATGCTATGAATCAGTTTGATGTACTTTACCTCATTCAAGTTAAAACAAGACTTTTGGAGGTAAAGCAATTTGCTGCAAAGCAAAGGGCTTGAAAACCCAAAACAGTAATGACACCCAGAAATTGATAAGAATCTCCATGATGTAACAAAACCCATGCATTGTAATCCCTTTATCAGCGATAAGCCAGTGTCACAGTCGAGAAACTAGGATAGGGCCATATCCCTTTGGACTTCATTAATATCCAAACTTGTCTGGTTATCTGACTTATTGCAACCAGCCTAGAAACATGTTTCAACAAATAAACAAATCCACCATGTATAAACAGCAGTCCTACCAAGATAAGTTTCTCTTAGGGTTTATACAAAAGACCTACTGGGTTACTCGAGGAAATAGCAGCATCAATATGATCAAATTGGTTGAACATTTCCATGCAATTTTCACTCTTAAATCGATTGGCACATGGAGAGGCTCAAGGAGCCAAAGTGCCATGTAGGATGACAAAGTACCCAAACATTGGAGCTCTTCGCTTGCAAGGGAACAATTCTATTAGGAAAGTACAAAATTCTTATCTCGAACAAGAAAATAAATTTTGGGCCATAGAAAGATTTTAACACTTTTAACTGGTCTGTATATGTGCTGCTATACTATCAGAAACTATGATCAGTGGCTACATGCAACATAATGAAGAGCGAACAGAAAATTCTACAGATAATGAAACCTCAAAAATGGTCAAAGAACTAAGTAAAAACCTCAGGTCTTACATGGAAGCTTGTTGATGCTCCAGGATAAAATTACAAGTATCCTGACAATAAGATCTAAGTGAAAATTCTCATAAATAGTTGAGGGGGTCAGATCGGGATTTGGTTTACATCTTTCCATTTTAAATTTGATTTGACTGTTATCATAGTATATATAAGTTTGGGTCAAGAATTTGGTTTCGAAGTTTCATGATTTTTTTTTGGGTTGATTTGTTATGTGATTCACATTTGGAATTCATTCTGACTATTTTGACAGTGTTTGTAAGTTCTCGTCACAAAATTTGGGTTTTGATTTCATGAATTTTTGTTTGGGTTAAACTTGTTATGTGATTCAGTGTATGTTTGTGGAGATGGAGGATTAGATGATGCATCAAGTGTTGGAGAATCGAAATAAGTGAGTTGAGGAACTAGTTACTAGGTCTGCAGCTTTGGTGGGAGGGAGAAGAGAGATTAAGAAGAAAGACAATAAGTGATTGACCCATACGCCCTCAAGAAGGGGGTGGATTAGACTCTGAGAGCTTGGAAATTGCCCTTCCCAAAGACTATATTTATCCAGGGAATTGCCTGCAACCTTTTGCTACATAGTGTGAAATATTTTTCCAGTTGGAGGCATGGGCACCCTAGTAATGAGACTGCCCGTGCTCATTCCACAATCTAGTGTCATATGGCTCCTACATTCTGTGCATTATGAAAATAATACAGGGAATAGTAATGTGCAGGTTTGGTGTCGTCAGGTAGTTGAACAAAGTTTTACTTGAAGTGGAACAAGAAGAAGGGCATACACGACATCCAGACTACTTCAACCCTCGGGGACAAATTCAAGTAGCTAAGATCAACATATAAAAAATCCAGTGCTTCGGGTTGTAAACAAAAATTACGAAAAAGCACGAATGCAATAACGTAATTGTTGTATGCAGGCTAATCTATAATTAGACGGATAATAATGAGTCCTGCCAAACTTAACTCAATCTAGCAAACGAGGCATGTCACCATTTAAACTGATTAATATTACAGATTAAATCTGATGATAGAAATCACTAACTTGAGAACAAAAGAATAGTCAACCTCATACAAATATATTGGAAAGCGAACATTGAGAAAAAAATTTTGATAAAACTAACCCATCTTGCGGTGAATAAAAACCAAAGGGTCTTGTATTATCACTAAGGTCGGCAATTCTAGCGCCAGTATCATCATAGAGCTCAACGCACATTGAGTTAACAGAAGTACCACATTTTTTCCACAACTTCTCTTTAACAGCTTCTACTGTCATCTGCGAGCAAGATAACAAGATTCATTAACACATGCAGCTTTAAATAAGCCAATATTGACTTCTACTGTCGTGAATCACAGATAGAGACTCGGAAAAAAGAACGAGCAACTCAATAAAGGTAACACCTCTACACCAATCTTAAGCTAAATGTGTATACAAGATTTGATTGAAGCGTAAAAAAGGTAGTCAAGTCCCTCAAGAAATCAATGAATGCTTTCTAATACGCTTTAATTTTAATTAACACTTCATCTTTATGACACCAAACTTTATACAAGTTATATTCTAGCCAGCAATTAGGAAGTCGACAAAGGTCCCTCAAAATTACTGAAATGACAAACGAGCAAGACCTCGACAAAGGCAAGCCTATTTACGATTTTAATAACATCCTTGACTTTGTTCAGAGGCGAGCTCAAAACCTTTCAGCTATTTCCGCATCCCTTTCAAAGTCAAGTTTTGTCAGTAGTACAACTGCTAGCAAAACAAGTGCGAAAATAGCCGAACCAGAAGAGGAGGCAGCAGGGGGCACAGGGGGGCACGTGCCCACCTGCTGCTGTCCAAGTCTTCACCTTCCTTACCTTTTCATCTTTGCAACACAGTGCCTGTACAGGGTAGAAGACAAGGCAGGAGACCAAATATTACCTTTCCTTCCATAGATGCTGGATTAACGCAGGAAGAACTATGCCACACAGCTCAATTGAGTAATCTCTTATGCAAATACATCTGAAGGTCTTTGTAGAAACAGGCTCCCTTGCATTCAGTCTAGTACATCCTCAGATTCGGAGTCGCCTGTCCTTGGTTAGGAAATCAAAACACTCATGAAACTACTTGGAGTAGCGGCAAGGATTTCCTTGAACAACCTCCAGGCATTACCTAGTTAATAAGAAGAGAAGCTAGGATCTTTGAACTGCTGCCCACCCCACTGCTGAATACGTCATCATCTGCTGGCATACTATAGCTCTATATTAGTCATCTCAAACCATTATCCCAGCTCTTCTCTATCCACCTATTGTTTCCTTCTCTTCACCTTTCTTAGTTTTTCAGCTTTTCCAGATATAGATTTGGGAAAGGGGAGATAACAACAAAGATCCATATAGAGATAAATGGGTCATCGGCCCTGTTGTTTGTTTCATTGTCAAATTGATTTTGGTGCCAATGCTTATAATTAGAATTAACCATGGTAAAGAGTCCTTAATTTTATTGGATATTTATAACGTGCTTTTACCATTTGTGATTTATATACTGGTCTATTGTATTTAATGGCATTTCAGATAGAATTGGGTAGCAACAGAGAAGAGACTAATCTTCATGAAATCAAATTGACCCGTTTTGTCTTTATTATTAGTAGTAATTTGACATTTTTTAGTTTGTAAATATTCTTACTTCTTAGTAGCCTTGGAAATGTCCAATACACAAAAATGAAATGTGTTGTTTTTTTTGTAAGATCTTTAACTTATCTATCAAAATTTTTTTTGTGACAAGTGGGAATGATGGGAAAATAAATTGACCTAAAAATTGAGGATTCAACCGCGGGCTCGGAACGGTTCTATGAAACAGTTATATGAAATCGCTACCAATAACATTGCAAAAACATTCCACCTGTGTCCATTTGACCAAACCTACTTGGGGGGTTTAGTGAGCAATTACATTTTCATTATTCAAGTTTAGTGTTTTTGTCTCTTAAGTGCCCCCCTGAAGTAACGTTTCTGGCTACGCCACTGAGCCGAACCCACGCATCACACAAATGGCAATGAGAGTCGAGTTGCACGTTTAGACAGCTAATTCAATGCCGGTGAATGAAAAGAGAAAGTAAGTACATGGGTGATCTCTCAATCAATTTATGAAGCTACAACATCTCAGTGATCTGGGTTTGACTTCCACATTCTTGAACGTGCTAAGATTAACACCCAGACATAAATATTGTAACAAAAATTTCGAGATTGGAAAAGTAGATGATAATAATACCTGAATGGAGAAGCGGACATCAGGAGAGAAGCTCTTGATGTTGGAATGAGTGACGCGTAACAGAATCGACTCATCGCCTTGAATCTGCAAGCGAGACGCCATTTCTTTGGATCTTCTTTGTGTCAAGTGCAAATATAAATTTAGGAGGGAATAAATGGAGATGAATACGTGACAGATTTTCCGAGTGACCGATTTTAGGGAATATATATATATATATATATATATATATATATATAGAGAGAGAGAGAGAGAGAGAGAGAGAGAGAGAGAGAGGGTCGTGATCCATTGCTAGCGCTAGCACGTTGTTAGCGCTGTTTTGCCGTCCGCTACATAATGTAGGGAACGATAATTTACCGTCTGCTACATTATGTAGCGCACGTTGCTAGCGCTAGTAACGGATCAGCTCCCATATTTATATATATATATATATATATATGTGGGAGCTGATCCCTTGACAGCGTAGGCAAAATAGGATATCTTGCCAGCGCGATCTGGCCGTCCATCCCGAAGGGATGGACGGCCCAGATCACTTTTTTTTGCGGCGCTGTCAGCCGTCTGCTACATAGTGTAGCGGACGAGTCTTTTTACCATCTTGCCCTCGCTCACCCGTCCGCTAGACTGTGTCGCGGACGACATTCTTGGTCCCACATCGTCCGACAAAAAGTAGTCCGCGACACTGTCCAGCGGACGACTGTCACAACTATGTAATTCTGACACAATTGTGACTTGTCTGACACAAGTGTGACTTGTTGTCGGCAATTCTGTCCGTTACACAGTATAGCGGACAGTATTGCCCATCCCCAAAACCTACTCAATTTTCTTTCAGCCCAATTTTCTTCTACTCAATTTTCTTTGAGCACAATTTTCTTCTCCTTCGGACTCGCTTCCATTTTCAGCTGCCTTCAAGCTTCGAGTAACACTCGCTTCAAGCTTCGCTCAAACAAGGTAAGTTTGCTTCAAGTTTTCTTGATGTTCTAGAAATTTGTCACTGTATTCATCAATTTGTGATTTTATACTCTAGATTTTTTGTGATGTTCTAGACATGATGTTCATCAAAAATGTATAATTTGTTAACTTTATATTTAATTCATTATAGTTTAATTCGATTTTTTGGCATGACGAATTCGTCTATTTATCTTACTAATTTAAATTTGTTATGTTCAATAAATTAATAATTGTTAATTTGGAGACACTTTTGAGATTATGCATACCGTATGTTTGTCATCCTAAATTGGTCTATTCGCCAAGGTAATTTTTAGGTAATATTTTCAGTTAGAAATGCCATTTGATTGTTAAGCGTAGTCTATTTCTACACAGCTCTTGTTTCACAATGTCTGATTTCGGTTCGAGCTCCAACGTCCCCGTAGATGCTAGTGATCCGTATCTAGGACGAACATTTGCTACGTTGGAAGAAGCTGAAGAATGTTTTCGAGCGTATTCATTGAGGGTTGGTTTTGGCATTAGAATAAAGACTTCAAGAACGAGCACCATAACGAGAAAGATATGCTCTCGCTTATACGAGTGCCATAGGAGCAGAAACCCAGTGCAAAATGAGACACGCGTAGGCAATGATGACAGTGATGACGAAATAGGATATCCGCGTAGAAGACGGGACTGCTTTGAGCGCACAAATTGCCAGGTCAAGATGTTCGTAAGCTACAAACCCAAACAAGACCATTGGCTTATTACCAGCCTGGAACTGGCACACAATCACCCGTTAGTAACCCCTTCTAAGGTGAGTCAGATGCATCAACACAAGAAGATGGGTAAGGTCGCAAGGAGCCTGATTCAGACAATGAGCAATGCGCGACTAGGACCTACCGACATGATTAATGTTCTTGCTGAACAGGCTGGGGGAATTCAAAATTTGACCTTTAACACGACAGACGTTCGTAACGCGGTCCGAACCCATAGACGAGCCGCGTATGACCTCAATGATGCTCAAGCCACAATGAGCCTATTGAAACGGATGCAGATGGAGGACCCGCAGTTGACCTTCGATTATAAACTTGACGACGAGCATCGAGTTAGCACAATTTTTTGGGTCGACGGTCGTTCGAGGCTTGCTTATAAGCATTTTGGGGATGTCGTGACGTTCGACACCACATACCGTACCAACAAGTACTCGATGCCGTTCGCCCCTTTCACGGGGGTCAATCATCATTATCACTCCATCCTGTTCGGGTTCGCCTTGTTAAGGGACGAGACCGAGAGTTCTTTTGAATGGTTGTTTAGGACGTGGCTGGAAGCAATGAACTTCAAAGCACCCAAAGTGATCATCACCGATCAAGATTTGGCAATGAAGAAGGCTATTGCGACCGTCTTCCCAGACACTCGGCACAACTTGTGCACCTGGCACATAAGCAACAAATACCCGGAACGGCTGCATCACGTGTACGCAAAGTATGCAGACTTTAAACAGGATTTTGACAAGTGCGTCCTCAAGTCGTTAACGATTGAGGAATTCGAGGAGAGGTGGGAAAAGCTTGTTCGGGATTACTCATTGCAAGACAACGAGTGGCTCCAGCACTTGTACGAGCGCAAAGAGCAATGGATTGGCGTTTACACGAGGAGGTATTTTTCAGCGGGCATGAAAACGACGGGCAGGAGTGAATCCATGAATGCCACGTTCGATAGTTATGTGGGTACAGCTACCAATTTGAAGACTTTCGTTGCATCCGCACAAAAAGCGGTAGCTTCGTTGTTCGTAAAAGAAAGGGCTGCCGACTTTGCAACAACGTACAAACAAAGGAGAACGTTGCTCGAGACCCCGCTGGAGCTGAACGGTGCCAAAGTCTATACGAAGGAGATCTTCTTGCTATACCAAGTAGAGCTGCGAAAATCCGGACGATACAGTATAAACAAGGTGGCAGAAATGTCTACGCGTGAGTACAAGGTTTATTCGCTCGTGAATGACCTCGTCCCTGAGAAGCTGCGCAGAATGTATACGGTGAGCCACGACACATTGACGGACTCGGTGACATGTGTTTGCAAGAAGTTTGAGTTCCATGGCATCCTGTGTAGACACGTTCTGCGGTTTTTCACCCAGAAGAATATCAGGACAATCCCCGATAAATACGTCTTGCCACGGTGGACAAAAGGTGCAAACAGGTTGCACGGTACCATTTCCTTTCCGGAGCACCCGTATACTGACTTTGAAGAATCAGAGACGTTGCGGTATAATCATCTGGTGACGATGTTCACCCGTTTGTCCGTAAAGGGTGCTGCTACAATGGTCGGTTATAAACATCTCCTCGAGGTAGCTCAGCAACAAGAGCCCATCGTCGACCAGTTGGAAGCAGCTTCAGTCACCAATGCGATTGACACCGAGCCTACGACGGGGGTATCAGAAGATGACGAGCCGGATGAGGAAGACGACAATGATATCCGTTTGTTGGATCCAATTATATCGCAAACGAAAGGCCGCAAGAGATCTACGCGGATGAAAAGCTCTATTGAAACGGCAACTCAACCTAAAAAGCTGCGAAGGTGTGCATTGTGCAACAAAATGACCGACCACGACAAGCGGAACCATTACAAGGCACTGGGGATAAGTTCAGGGGGTTTGCAAGACGGGGAAGAAGGTGACGCCGAAGATGAGGACGAACAAGCTGCAGTGGACCTTTAACTTTTTGTACAACTTTATGACATTTGTAATAATTTAGCGGAGGGATAAATTTTCGACCGAGTACTGGAATTTTTTAAAAATGGACCTATGAGAGGCCATCGAATCAAATCTAAAGACTTAATTTCAAATTTTTTTTTTTTTTTTGTAAGCCCCGTCCGCTATACAATGTAGCGGACGTCATTGACTTTTGGTCTTTTACGTCCGCTATATTGTATAGCGGATAGGGGGCATCGAAGTAAAACTTTTGGTCTTTTACGTCCGCTACATTGTGTAGCGGACGTCAGAGCAGGCAAACTTTTGGTCTTCTTTAATGTCCGCTATATAATATAGCGGACGTCATCGCAGTAAAACTTTTGGTCTTCTTTTACGTCCGCTATACAATGTAGCGGATAAGTCTATATGATATATATTAATCATATCGGGCAATCGTCTGTTATCAGTCCTATCTGGAGGGCACTCTCCCTGTCTCGAACATCTAGCCCAGGCCACTACTCCATCTCCGGTGACCCACAACTCCGGCGATAAACCGTCCCCCCTCAACGCCGACCTCGATGGCTTCTGGATCGGAGACCACCTACGATTTTATTGGCAACTTGCACCTGGCAGGCAAACACTTTTTCAAAGTCATGATGCCGGGGTTTGAGAATGAACTTGTATGCCATCCCTCTATCTCTGTATTTTCGTGTGTTAAAGGTTTGATCTTTTGGTTAAAAACTAACCTATTTTTTGTGTATTGTGTTTGTTAGGACATACCGGAAGCCTTGACCAATCAATTTACAACAATTCATGACAGTGCAAGATTATATAGCCGCAAGGGGGCATGGCAGGTTGAAATCAAGCTGAAGCCCGGCCGACCCCAAAAAAAGCAATTCGCAGAGGGTTGGAACGTCTTCGTGCGCCAGCATGGCCTCGAACTCGGGGACTTTGTAGTGTTTGAACACCTTGGGTGGTGGGATTTTCAAGTTGTAATCTTTGATCGGAGCACTTGTGAAAAAATTTCTTTCCCCCAATGTGAACCCTAATTTATTATTAATAAAATAATTTGTGTTCTTGTTGATTGTGTTTCGAAATTTTTCCTCGCTTAATTGTGCTTAATTGTGTCGGTTGAGATTGTGAATCGTACGTCAATTGCAGACATTTGGTCTTCAATTGACGTACGCGAACCAAGGTAGCGGACGGAATAGGAGAATTGTGTCGGTTGAGATTGTGAATCGTACGTCAATTGCAGAAATTTGGTCTTCATTTGACGTCCGCGATACAATGTAGCGGACGGCGCAGCAGAAACTCCACATATCAACACTTAGAAAAATTTGGTCTTCATTTTACGTCCGCGATACAATGTAGCGGACGGCGCAGCAGAAACTCCCAATATCAACACTTAGAAAAATTTGGTCTTCATTTTACGTCCGCGATACAATGTAGCGGACGGCGCAGTAGAAACTCCACATATCAACACTTAGAAAAATTTGGTCTTCATTTGACGTCCGCGATACAATGTAGCGGACGGCGCAGCAGAAACTCCACATATCAACACTTAGAAAAATTTGGTCTTCATTCCCAATGAGGCCAAAAAACCAAACTTCACTACTTAGAAAATTTTTGCACCATTTCATTTTCCACATGTCAATCATTCCCAATGAGGCCAAAAAACCAACAACGTTCATCAATCAATCAGTAATCGAATGGCGTACGGTTTATGTAAAAAAAACAGTTATGATACAATTTCAACTGGGGTCCGCATGTTGGGGCGGATTCTCGGCATTAGCCGGATTTTCTATAAACCTAACCGCTCTAGGCCGGCCTTTCATAATTTGCCAAGCTATTCTATATCTATAGGCTTCAACTTCTGCTTGGCTCCAGATGGCCGCCTTGAGGCTCTCAGAGCGACAAATGAAATCCATGTACATGCAAAGGAAGACGCCGCAGTCCGAAGTGTTACGTTGCTTGGGCCTCCTCTTCTTCAATCGCCTATTGAGATTTGGCCGCGCCGGTACGGGGATATTACGGACACGATTGACCATTGCACACAAAATATTCTGCGAGAAACAGAAAATGGCGTAAGACACGAGTTAAAATTTATGGCAAGATAGAATCAGAGCATTATACAGCGATCGTAATATTACCAATGAGTCCAACTGGGCTCTGTACATGTGCAGCACAGGCATCTGATGAGTATCGTCGTGGAGACTGTCGATCACCGATACGACTTTACTTGTTGGGGAGTAGCAAACCAAGTACCAGTGGCTTTGCCCTAGAAATGGGATTAGAAAGACATCGGCAACACTTGCGCTCACCGGACTATCCCTATTAAGATACGCTCGTAGGTTAACGGACGGTCTCCACTGGGCCAACTTTTTCTTCCCCCTATTTTCGACCCACTCCTGCCATTCAGACACTAGGATGCCATGAAAAAAGGCATCGAACAAAAAAACGGCCGGATAGGTCGGCTGCTGCCGACACCTTTCCTTCAGAATCTCCACGTAGGTGGAGACGACACCGTTGTCTAACCAACTCCCCGGAGCCAGGGAGGCCAGTTCTTGCCACGAGCAACTGTAATCCATGCCCTCCGGATGATCCACACTATACAACGCTTGGTCATGCGGGTAGCCGCTAAAATAACGCTCTCTGATTATCTGGCATTTCTGCGGCTTTAGGGGCTTCAACGGATGCCCTTTGTGATATTTCCCTCGGGGGTCGACCGGGAGGTATTGCAGTCCTTCGGGGGGGGGGACTGGGGGCTATTGCACTCCTTCGAGGGGGTCGACCGGGGGGTATTGCACTCCTTCGGGGGGGTCGACGGGGGGATATTGCACTCCTTCGGGGGGGTCGACGGGGGGATATTGCACTCCTTCAGGGGGGTCAACGGGGGGTATTGCCCGCCTTCGGCAATAGATGGTCCTGCCCACAGGACAATGGGCAGACTGATGTTTCCGAAACCCCAGTCTTGCGTGACTTGACTCTGAGAGAGGGGTTGGGGTTCCGAATCCAATAGTAAAGAGAAGGAGGGCGCACTGTAATCTTCCCACGGCGCTTGAGACTGGCCCATGGTGCTTGGCGGTCCCCAATCACCACCCATCTCCGGTACAGAGGGAAAACCATATCCCTGGCTCACTCCCGAAGTCTGTCCCGAGGGATCGGTGCATCCCTCGGGAACAAACGGCCGCTGCCACCCCGGATAACCCATTCCCGGGTTTGGCTGTCCCGATGCTTGCCGCAAAAAATTCCCGCAGCCAAGCGCCAACGCTTCAGCCTGTTGGCGAAGCTCCTCGCCCATGGCATCCACCAAATCTTTCCGCTCGCTCAACTTCTGGAAGAAGGCGAACGAGGCATTAACCTACATCCAGAGAGATAATAAATAAGTAAGTTCGTACACACTTAGAATGATCAAGTTCAATTAGAAGCACTGGTTGGGCAACTTACCAGATTGTATGCCATGTGCTCATCGATCTGACCCCTAGGGTGGTACTTCTCCCCGCGTTCAAACCTTACTGGAGCTACCACTCATTGTACTGTTCGATGCTGATGACGTGGTCAGTCTCCGACAAAATGGCCGCCAGCGTGTTCTCCCAGGAATTCCAGACCTCAACTTCACGCGCGCACAACTCGTGCGCATTCGCCCTGCCAAACAGTCTGACATCCGGTGGGTTCCTGTTAAGCCTCATATCTGGCGCGCCGGCTGGCAACCCCTGCAGGCAGTCAAAATGGCGCATATCGCGATCTGGCAGCTGCCACTCTGCGACCTCAAAGTGGATCAGGGGTGTGCGTTGCAATCCGGAGAGCGTGAAGATGAACGACTCTCCCACCTGTCGCTCCAAATATTTTTACGGTGCCCATCGTATCTGGCCAGGAGATAACGAGTCGAGCTCCCCCCGATAGTATGAAATGTTGTGATGGGGATCGTCTCTCCTCTCGTAGTGGGTTTCCTTCCGGCTGTACTCCCAGGCGCACAACCGAGGCCACACATTATCTGTTCCGTCCCTACGCCTGGGTGCGCCGGTAGCAAGGTGTTCATAAGACCACACCTGAGAGCAAAGACATTAAAAAAAGTATATACATTAACATTTATTGTCCATTCAACAAAAAAAAAAACTACCAAGTAGAGCACGTAATGAAGAATTGTATGATATACCTGCAATAGCGAGAGACATGCACATATCGCTTTGGAGTCGGGCCTCGTTGCCTTGTGCAATGCTCGGTACAGGTATGCAAGAGTTGCTGCACCCCAGGCATAATCCCCAACCTCAGCCAGGTTACGCAAAAACGGTAAATATTTGACGCTGACCGTGTTCTTCGACGTCGTTGGGAATAATATTGCCCCCATCACCCACCAGAGGAAGGCTTGTGTGTACAGCACAAGGTCATGGCCCGTATAGTTTTCCGGCAAAACCCCGTAGGTATCTACCAACCACTTCAACTTGATACCACCACTGCTAAATCCATCCTGGGGTATCGAAGTAAAGAAGTCCCTAGCGGTCCTCTTATTCGTTGCTTCGGACGGATGAGCTATTACCGGCCGCCCCGTCACCGGTAACCCTAAGATGAACCCTACATCTTCTAGGGTAATTGTCATCTCTCCGAGAGGGAAGTGAAACGTATTCGTTTCACTTCTCCACCTTCAACAAGGGCACCTATTAAGTGCCGGTCAAGTTGTTGAAAGATCTGCCCATGCGTGAAAATCCCAAACCCAATCCCACGCAGTAATCTTTTCTGGGTTCTGTTCAATTTCCACGCGTTGAAATTATCGCTTACTTCTACCGTGTTGACAAGTGCTCTTTCCTACGAATTAATAAATATTATTTAAGCAAAATAAACGATATACAACGTTCGCAACTGAAATACGTAAGCAAAATAAACGATATAAACGATAAAATAAGTATCTTACTCCACCATCCCATATGAGCGTACTGATATGGTTTGCTTGGTCGTATAATACGGACGAATCTTCTGGTCCAGGGTTGAAATCCATTTTTTGCAACTGAAATAATGGAAAGAGGGCAAGGTTGGAAGCGTAAACATTCCCAAACATACAACGCTAGCATATTCAGCGCTAGCATGTGATCAGATAATACGCAATACACATATATAATATATATGTATATACATTGACAAACGCTAGCATAGTGCCGATCTACTTGCCAACGCCGCAAGATGAACTCTAGATTATGAACAAAGAAAGGATTAGTTTGTGAACTTACGTGATTGATGAGACGATTAAAGGATTTCTTGCAAAGAAATTGCGCCGATCTACTTGCCAACGCCGCTGGTTTGATCGTGAGAAGAAGGAATAGTTTGATTGTGAGAAGAAGGAATGAATAGAAGTTCAGAAGGATTCGAATACTTTGCCAGCGTCCGCTACACTGTGTTGCGGACGCTGGGATAACGACAAAGTAACAGTCGTGCATCGACTGATGTGACAACTGTCAGGGGGAAGCGGCGTATTTGACGGAAACAGTCGTCCGCTAGACAGTGTAGCGGACTAATTTTTGTTGGCCCAAGAATGTCGTCCGCGACACAGTCTAGCGGACGGGTGAGCGAGGGCAAGATGGTAAAAAGACTCGTCCGCTACACTATGTAGCGGACGGCTGACAGCGCCGCAAAAAAAAGTGATCTGGGCCGTCCATCCCTTCGGGATGGACGGCCAGATCGCGCTGGCAAGATATCCTATTTTGCCTACGCTGTCAAGGGATCAGCTCCCATATATATATATAGGTATATATATATACCTATATATATATTTATATATATGGAGGTTGATCCACTGCTAGCGCTAGCAACTTAACCCAAGTTGTTAGCGCGATCTGGCCGTCCACGGGCGAGAATGGACGGCCAGATCAAGCGCCACAACAGCGAATTTTTTCACCGTTCGCTACATAATGTAGCGGACGGTGAAAAAATCGTCCGCTATATTATGTAGCGGACTACCCAACAGCGCTAGCAACTTGCTAGCGCTAGCAGTGTATCAGCTCCCTATATATATATATATATAGACACACACACCAGCTAAATTCTCGTGCTAAACGGGAGAAGAGGGTCAAAATCCGGTACTATGCATGAAAATAGTATTAATTAATTATGAAATTGAAGACCGGAGGTCATGGGATTAGATGGTTAGAGTTCATGAGGTTGGAAATTATTTTGTGACCAATCAAAATTTAACACCTATTAAGCTTTATTTTAAAATTATAAAAATTCAAGAAAATAGGATTTGGGGTTTGGAATTGGTTAGCATTATCGGATTTTAACTAACACTCTTCCCGTGCATAGCATGGCATTTTAGCTAGTATAAAAGAACTTGATCAAATAAAGTACATCAAAGGCTCCCCTTGCCCATATTGAGGAACTGTTACAAAATGAGATACAAATTAATTACTTACAAAGTGACTATATCGTTGCTCGACAGTCCAACGTAGGCAAGTTAGACCAATCAACTTGATCGATGACTCCAAGTGGGTTGAGCACTTTGCTCTAAGAAGCGTCCAACAATTTGTCGAGCCGCCTTTAAAACATGTTTTTGGAGAAGTTTAAACTTACAACACTTAAAGGAGTGTGCTAAAAATATCAAGTCGAACAAGCCTGGTGCGATACCCCGTTTGCTGTTCCCCGAGAGACCCACACTCTCTCTCTCTCTCACGGTCTCACCGGCGACCGGTGGACAGTGAACCGACCGGCGACAGATCCCTCCCACCTTGACCTTCAGTCCTTCACGGCTTCACTCCCCTTCACTCCTTCAGACAGTAGCTTCGACGATGACGAGGGACGATAGAGTGACACTGTGAGCCCGTGACCGGACGACGACCTCCCGCAGTCCCGCGACTGCTGCGAGTCCCGCGACTGCTTTGAAGAACCAGATCTGAGACTGAGTCACTGAGATCTTGTCATCTTGACCGCTGACGACCTCCCGCAGTCCCGCGCCGACGCCGATGCCGGTCGCCGGCTGCTGCTGCCGCCTGCCTGGGAGTGTCGTGCTGAGTGCTGGCTGCTGAGGCAGCTGAGCTGCTCTGCTGAGTGCTGACTGCCCACAGCTCCCTGGCTCCCTGCTGCAAATATAAGTTTGTTTGCCTTATTGCCTTAAGCAGTTAAGCCCTTCGGCCCCTTCCAGCTTCCACTGCCTCACTGAGTCACTAGACATTTAGTGACAAAAAATAGTGTGAGGCTCTTCAACTTTTATCATTTCTTTCTTGCTTTTGATCTAAAATTTTTGTACAATGGTCAATGCTGCAAAATACTGCTTGCTTCACTGCTTCTAAATTCTAATAATTTGTACAATTTTGCTTGTAAACGCTCGGAGTATAATTTGTATTTGTATTTTTTTTTTTGTACTTGTAAAGAGTCTTTAATGACTCTCGTGAAACTTAATATTACTTTTTGTATGCTTTATAAGTGCACTTTGTTTTTAATATTATTTTAATTAAAATTTTGATAACGAGCATATAATTTTTGCACCCCCTGAAAAATATTCTTGGTTCCGCCCCTGACCCCGCCTCCCCGAGGGGCCATATCGATTATATCTTCTTTTGATGTATCGATGATAGATAAGAAGCACGTGGATGTTCAATTTCTTTTGCCTTGGCACGAGATCATATTTTTCAGGATACTAACTAGCTTCAACTTCAAACATATCCACTCATCTAGTAACATATCATATGGTTTGACTATTTTTGGAAAAAAATTGCCCCCCCCCCCCCCCACCCCACCCCACAAATTATGTCACCCATTTATTTAGCCTTCTAAACCAAGTTCATTGATTAAATAAGATGTAAACTATTTTTATTTTCAGAAATATTCTGCAAAAGATGACAGAAAAGCATGTTCTTAAACAATCTCAACTTCATTAACTTAAAATTCATCCATATATGATGAGTGCGTAAAGTCAAAATCATTCAACTATTATCGGCGTACTAGCCATGAAAACCGATGCAAGGAGTCGTTCGACCTCCTCTTTCATCAATCTAATTTCAAAAATTATCTTCAAACCTTCTCCTTCTTTGTTTGGAGTAGAGGTGAGCATGGTTCAACTTGGTTCGGTTTCGAAGGTCTAACCGCAAACCAAATCGTTACCCCTCGGTTTAGAAAATCTTGAACCGAACCGAACCGAACCAAACACCATCGGTTGGACAGTTCGGTTTGGATCGGTTTGTACTCATTTTAAAAAGTTGCTCCTTCACACACTTGCTATTGGATCCAAATATTATTCGAAATTGTAGTTATAGTTTTTTTTTTAAATTGCACATTATCTTATTACATTCAATATATTAAGTGCTCATATTAACGTAAGATTTAAGTATTATTCAACACATATGTTACAATAAAAACTCAGTTATGCATGTGTCGTTGATGTATGAGAAAGAATGAATAATTATACAAGGCATATCGATCACTAGACTTTTGTATTATAATTGCTTCCAATATTTTTATTTCTTTTAACTTTCAAGGTTTTATTTATTTAGATTTGTTTAGTACATTATATGCAAAATTATCAATGAATGTCACTAAAAATAAATTAGTATATCATAGGTCGGTTCGGTTCGGTTTGTGATCGATTTCAAAAAAAGTAAACCGTGAATCAAACCGAATTGAGGTCGGTTTGAGAAATATGAAATCGAACTATTAAGATCTTTGGACGGTTCGGATTGGATTGGTTCGGTTTGAGCGGTTCAGATTGGTTTGAACGGTTAGGTGCTCACCCCTAATCTGGAGTATTTTGAAACAAAGTTAATAGAAAATCTAGACCCATATAACACTTTTGATATCATCTTTTAACTTTTATAGTTTATTAGAAGTTGCTATCAAAACAATTAACTTGGTCGTGATTTGCATTTATGCAAGTCGTAAGATCATCTCAAGTCCCTTATGTAAGATGAAAGTACCAACTGCTTATCATTTCTAGGGACCAAAGGCGCCAAAGAATGGCCTCTCACTAAAGTAACCCGAAAATAATCCATCTAATCGGAACTTCTAAGGAATTAGTTCATGAAAACATTTTTCCAAACACCCTAAATTCTAGTACTTGGTATTTCCACTTTCAGATTAAAAAGGTCACATTGGGCGTGCTAATGTTTGTGGTCGTTAGCGAACCCATAATTAATATGTTCATTCTTTCTTACCTCTTGACGAGCACTTCTCTTAAAATGGAAACTTAGACTAAAATAGAGATATAGGGCGCCCAAAAAGACAAAGAAAAGACATAGATTAATAGTGAGAGCTTTACAAAATACAAAAGGCTCAGGCCTTGAACATGAATCTCGCAATCAATAGACAGCAAAAGCTTCTAGCATAAAAGGAAAAATGAAGAAAAAGACTTAAACCCAAGTCATGTTTTGTTGGATGTAGAGTTGTCAAAAGGGCCGGGCGGCCCACGGGCTCGCTCGACCCGACCCTCTCGGTGAACAGTGACGGCCCTAAATAGTTGGGCTTGGACCAGGCCAAGAAAATCTGGAAAAAAGCGCGGGCCAGGCCCAGCCCGAAAAAGCCCGGTTTGGCCCTATTTTGGCCCGGTTCAACATCTATCTCTGGCTCGGCTTCACTGGGGAACGGAACTATGCCATGATAGTAATGGTAATAGGCGGAAAAACAAGCACAAGACTGGACCCAGAGCATGGCACTTGGGATTCCGAGTTCGTCGGCCACATTCGAAACCCATGGAATGAATGGGTTGTTGATGAGGTAGGAAACGGGTTGACCCGCGTCCTCGTGTACCTTGAGCATGCGAGGAAGCACCTCCTTGCCTACATGTTTAAGCTGTGGCACGTACGCGTCAAGATCTCCACGTCTAGAGTCGTCCTCTCCCTAACCATCTTCAAAGAATTCGAACCTGATCATACCATCACCAACCGGTGTTGGTTCGTCAGTGATGTTGCTCGCTTTCCTCATCTGTTTGCCAACGGTTTCAGGGGTTGAGAAGGTAACGAGAAGGCCTTTGGAAGCAAGGAGCTTTCCAAGCCTGAGTAACGGGTTGATATGTCCTTGGCCTGGGAAGGAGACTAGGAAGACATGGGAAAGAGCTTCACATCTTTGCGAGCCCATTTTCTTTCTCAAGGTAGAAGACAGCTATGGGTCAGTAATGGAAGGGGATGGCTAGCACAGTGCAAATTTATATCGCCACAAGAAATGTCATGCCATCGCTGGATTTGGCTTAACATCTATGACTTTTCCTGTTTTCTTCTCGAAAACAGGAAATAGTTCCATTTGGTTTACTCTGCTGGAACCAAATTTCCTTTTGGTAACCATATTCCTTTCCTTTCCTTTTCTTTTCCTCCTTTCATATCTTATCATAAGAGTTCCCAGAAGGATTCATACAAAATTTAAAGACGTATAGAAAATAATAGTAGTTTTCAAGCGAGAGAATGAAAATTATAAAGCCACAAAGCTTAAGTCGATACTTGGATCATGATCATAAATACTGTAAACGTGTGACTGTATGCGCTTAGCAACCAAAAAAAATATCTTTATAGATTTTAACAACGGAAATATATGTTTTTAACAATAGGAAACATGCTACGCCAAGTTTGTTTATTTCAAATATTCCACCATGCATTTTCTTACAAAATTACCGTAATTCAAGCCTTTACTTTGAATAACAAGAAGATGCAACAACAAAAAATTAGGGCCCGGGCCCGACCCAAGCCCGGCCCTAGATATTGGGTCTAGGGCCAGGGCTTGGACTGGGCCCAGATTTCCCCTTCATCTGGCCCGGCCTGATTTGCAGCCCCATTGGCCCGGCCCCGACCCGGTTTCACGGCAGGCCCGATGGGCCCGAGCTGGGCCGGCCCATTGACATCTCTAGTTGGATGTTAAATTGTGCTTTTCGTCTCATATTTCTTCCTCTTATCCTTCAAAGATTATTGTGTTGCAATTACAAAAACTGCTTGTTCAATTTTTCACAACTGTTGAAAAATTGTTTGTCCATAACTTTTTTAAATGTTGTCGATTACTCCTCCTTTACTGACAGCTTTATAAAACTGCCATTGAATCTCTTTCGAAGCAGGGCCCATGTTTTATGAACTTTAACAACCATTTATTTTACTCGTTATTGACAATCACATGTTATTAATAACCAGAACCAACTTTAAATAGAATGACAGGTGACTTAAGTCTCCAACTTCTTTACCATGTATAGTGTCCACATCTTATTGGTCACGCTAGAACTTTCATCTCATAGGCTAACAAGCTATTGCAATACCTGCTTCATAGTCGCGAGAAAGACCTTTGCTAAAGGCTATCGTGGTCGCCTTTATTCTAGTCGTCGATGAAGCAATGACACACCCATCAATTCTAGTTGTTGATCCTTTCCCCCATTTAAGTTTTGATCCATGATTTCCTGGATTCGGTACGCGTTGGTTTGTGAAGAAAGTAACAGTTTAATCCGAAAAGGAATATATGCAGGAAATATTGGACATGCAAAATTTTGCAAGTAAGCTTTTCTGTGCAAGAAAGTTGTTTATAGTATTTTTCACTCAAGTAATCTTTTAATGCACTGTGAAAGGGCTCTTAGGTAAGTTCGATATTAGGGTTTCTTTTTCATTTTCTTACCTCATCTTCTTCATAACTCATCAACTGCAGGGTGACGGGTGCGACTGGTTCTCTCCACATAAACGCCTTTGTCGTCCATGGATACCGACAACAAGCACACTCCCTCACAACAATTGCCCATGAATCCATTCGTTTCATTACCTCCTGCCGTATGGTTTGATAATGGCAACCTTATTCGATCAAGATGGTTATAGCATCTGTCACGCCCCCGACCCGGATGCGGACCTACACAAACTATTTCGAAATATTCCTGCTTACGAGAAATATAATACACGAAGCATCTTACCAAAAATATGACCTCAAAGAGGTAATCAGAGTTCTAAATCATATCTGAAATAAAAGTCATTCAAGTTCCTCATCAACGTCTAACAATTACAGCGGAAGTTTGATAATAATAATTATTTCCCAACCATTAGGGTAACAAAAGTCACTAAATCAAAAACTATTACAAGGTTCTTATTTCGAAGCTACTAAGAGAGTTATCAATTAAAGTTCAACTCCAAGCTTAAGCATAATGCTATTAACTCCTCTAAGCCGTCTCAGCTTAACTACCTGAAATGGGGATAGAAAGGGGGGTGAGCACAAAGCCCAGTAAAGATCACACACACACACCCTCGGAGTACAACGCTGGTATCCAATAATGTGTAGCTGAGTCCAAACAAAGCATATGAAAACGAAAGTGCAAAGACGATTGAAAATCTTAGCACGACAAATGATCTCACTTCGGGACATCCAACCCATCAAATATCAAATCAAAGTCAAAGTCAAATGAACGCGATCGAATAATTGAACTAATTATCAAATACGATACAATCACGTAATACGAGACTGTAAAGCATGTTAACCTAAGCACGTAAAGGTTCTAAGTTCAAAGTTTGCATACCGGTAGCAATTGCCATATCATGTCATGGCATCACGTTAACCTAAGCACATGAATGTTCTAAAATATTAGTTCAATTCAAAGAGATCAAATTGACATCAAAGTATCTAACCGTAATACTAGTTAACCGCAAAAGTGTCAAAACTTGCATTTCAATAAGGATGACATAACAATTTCAGAAACTACTCGATATTAGACTCGAATCGAAGAGGACGAAGAGACGAGTTTAAGGGAATTGAAATCGCTTGAATCCGAGTTCGTACGGTTCTAGAAATTTAAATAACGACATATGAGCAAAAAATGTTAACAAATGATGTGCACCACATCAAAATTGACACATGGCAAGGCCACTTCACAAATTACACAGCCACTTCTCCTCCAAAATCCTTTCAATTACTTTAAACAATTCATCGGTAATGATTGACAATGATTGGTGGTAAATGGTTATGGTTAGAGATGTCAATGGGCCGGGCTTGGGCCGGCCCAGCCTAAGCCCAGAGGGCCTCCAACGAAATCGGGCCAGGGCCGGGCCAGTAGAAGTGACAACCGGGCCGGGCCTAAAAACTGATATACTTGGGCCCAGTCCAAGCCCTGGCCCTAGGCCCAATATTTTAGGGCCGGGCTTGGGCCGGCCCAGGCCCAAAAATTTTTTTTTGATTTTTTTTTCTTATTCTTAACTCCTTGTTATTCACATTTATAAATTAAATGGTTGGAGACTTGGAGCAACATCAAAAGCCTCAATCGCCAAATAAAACTAGTGTAAGAGGTTCCCCACTGACGTTGTAGTATGGTTCCCATTACACAAGAGGGGCACTAGCAGTTAAACATGGGTGACTCTCTCATTAGTTTGTCTACTTCCTCATTTTCTATACACATCCTTATCTTTATTGTAAAATCATGACCACTGCAAAGAGGTTGCAATCGTCGGAATCATTAACTCATATTAAAAATCTCGAAACATTATTATCTATAAGTGACGAAATTCTTTATACTCTGTGGTATAGAAGACATGGTGCCACCTTTCATAAGGGAAACATCTTGTATTGATGTAGAATAAATTGCTACAAACCCTGTAAGACATTTGATTTCCAAAAAATTTACATTTCGAATGTGAAATTTTTAGAAATATTAATATGTATGTAAACAATAATATTTCTAACATTCAAATATTCAAACTGATAAAGTTAAATTGAAGATAAATGTGTTCATAGGCCCTCCTCCTTTTATCCGGGCTTGGGACCGGCTGTTTGTAAACAAACAGGCGAAGTTACCTATTTTTTTTATATATATGAAAAAATATCTATCTTGTTTCTAAAAAAACTATATTTTGTGAAAAATTTTATTCTTAAAACTTGAGAAAAGGAAAATAAATAAATTACCTAATCATCTGGAAGTATTTCAACGTCCGAGTCACTGCTCTTCCTATCGTCAATCGGTATATCTTGCTCGCGATAATTTGCATCAAGATAATCCTTCCAACATACACATAGCTCGAGCGACTCGGGGTTAAGACGACTTCTCCTGTCATCCAAAACCCTCCCACTCGCTGAAAATGCCGACTCTGAAGCAACCGTGGAGGCTTACACCGGCAGTACATCCCGTGCAATTTGGGATAAAGTTTTATACATGTTTTGGTTTTGTTTCAAAAAATTTAACAAATTAAAATTAACTTGTTCTTCCACTGTTAAATCAGAATAATGATCAGTATTGGAATATAAACCAATCTCATTAAAAGAGGAAAAAGAAGACGAACCTGCCGAATTAGAAGTACCTTCAGATGGTAGTTGTCTTGCTACTAGATGTTCAAAGCCCTTAAGATATGACGAGTAGTGCCTCTCAGCAATCGATGATGAAGCTCGGCTGCGTAAGTCAGTAGAATTGCAATACAAGTTGAACAATTCCTCAAATGTATTGCTCACTTTCGCTGTGAGTTTAGTTATGTCCTCTACTGAGTAGCACATTAATTTTGATATCTCGTTTATCGAGACGTTCACGCTATGCAACTTTAACCTAGGATCTAAACAAGTAGCCACAGCAAAAATAACAGGCAGTTCACTCCAATATTTATTAAACTTTTCATCCATCACTTTTACTATTTCCGTAAAGGGTCTTATATATCTCCATTTTGTTAATATTGTAGCCATCTTGAGAATTTCTATTACAGTGAGAGAAGAGGTGGGATAGTACGTACTAGACAATAAATTGGTAGACGTGTAAAATACCTCCAAAAATTCAGCTAGATGTGTAGCCATCTGCCATTCCAGGTGAGTTGGCAAGCCGGCTGGGAACAAGGTTAGTAGAAAATGCGTATATACTTCTCTGTATGCGAGAATATGTAAAAGCATATGATATGTAGAGTTCCACCTATGGACCGCATATGTAATTGGTCTTTTGTGAGGCATATTATACTGACTACACAACGTTTTAAATTGTTGTATTCTCGAAGCTGAACTAGAAACATATGCTGTCATACCCCTCATTTTGACAAGAATATTTCCTGCAACAGCTAAACCATCTTGAACAATTAAATTAATTACATGACAAACACAACGAACATGAAATAAATTACCAGAAATTATAGGTTCGAGACTCTCCTTTAAAGCAGCAACAATAGCTGTATTGTTAGTAGCATTATCAAAACTAATATTCATAATCTTATTATTTAAATTAAACATGGTACATGCATTAATTATAATAGTAGCAACGTGTAATGCATCATGCAGAAAAGGAAAGAGTTCGAAAGCGATGATTCTCTTCTTTATAATCCAATCTGTATCAATCCAATGGGCCGTCACACAACTATAACTAACAAAAGTAAACAGAGATTGCCAAATATCAGAAGTAAGGCTAACTTTACCGTCAAAATTATCGAAATAATCGATCAGGCATGCTTTAGCAGCCTTATACTGTCAGAGTGCATCGGATCTAGATGTGTTTCTATGAACCTTTTTGTACAAAGGTTGCACGTGGGTGTTCATATATCTAGTGTGCTTAGCACTATCAGCAAAACTAAAGGCTTGTTCATCGTGAATAATAAATTCAGCGAGACCGTCTCTTTGCTTTCACTGATTATAAACAAACAACTTACCGTCAAAAGATAACTGTGTTGGGTAGGTTCGACGTGGCCGCTTCGAGGTGCACACTGAGTGTAATGCCTATTAAGATGTCCATTACCATAACCAATAGCAAATAATTTAGCACAATACTTACATCAAGCTTTTCGGGCGCCGCCTTCCACTGTAATTTGATCAAAATGATTCCAACACTCGGCTTTCTTTTTTTTCACCTTTTGGGCTTCTTGCTGATTACAGGAAGTATTGCTCGGCCCTTCTCCATCGTGACCGCTCATCAGGTTAACATCGTGACACGGAGTAGTAGCTTCACCAACCGAGCTACGTCCTTGACTAAAATGCGGACTATCTTATGAAGGCGTGTAATCAATATCTGGAATGTTTTGATTGAATTCCCAATTGGCTTGGGTATCTATCATACAGCCCGTACTCATTCGTCCAGGAACGAATGGTTGTGGTGGTGCTTGGATTGGTGTTCGTGATGGCCGTGGTGGTGGTGTTTGTACTGGTGGTGGTGCTTGACCTGGTGGTGGTGTTTTTCGTGACGATGATCCACGCCTGAATTACTTTAGTAGTCCAGACATATTTGACACTAAACTCTTTTACTGGATTGAAAAATAAAACTAGAGCAGTAATAAGTAATTAGAAATAACAATTAAAAAGAATTGAAGATTAACTAGGGAATAAAAGTAATTAGTAATTCAAAATTGACCGGCGTTAGTAATTAAAAATAACTTTGTAATAGTAATTAATAAATAAGAATTCACTAATTACTAATTAGTAAACAAAATAATTAGAGAGTAACAAATGAATAAGAAGAATAGTTAGTAATTAAAATTTAACACGAGCAGTAATTAGTAAACATGAGTAGTAATTAGCAAAAGTACTAATTAATAAACAAGAGTAATAATTAGCAAGAGTAGTAATTGGAGAGGAAAATAGTAGCAAAGCTTGTAGAAATGTAGAATGTTTAGATAAGAGAGAGTAAGAAGATTGGTGTGAAATTTTTGAAAGGAAGGGTGTGAATTTATAAATTTTTTAAAGTTCATAAAAGACCAAAATATCCCTAACAACTAGTCATTTATAGTTGTTGGGGAGGGTGAAAGTGTAAAAAACCTTAAAAGATTTAAAAAAGTTAACTTGGACCAAAATACCCCCCAAACTAGCCGTTATATAGTTGTTGGGGGGGTAAAAGTGGAATTTTTTGAATTAATGGGGAATATAGCCGTTGGGAGGGGGACAAATTTTGAAAAAAGTGGGCTAGCCCAGAATTTGGGCCAATTTAGGGCCAGATCTGGGCCAAAACAGGGCCAATTTTGGGCCAAAACAGGGCCAAATTCGGGCCTGGGCTTTTTCGGGCTTTTTTAGGGCCAGGCCATTTTTCCAGAAACCTTGGCCTGGTCCAAGCCTAGGTCCAAGGCCCTACATACTCGGGCCTATACTATTCATTATAGGGCCGGGCCTTTTTTGGGCCGGGCCGGGCTGGGCCGCTCAGCCCGTTTGACATCTCTAGTTATGGTGCTGGGTACGCACCTGTACCAGTGCAGAGTAAACAGAAAGAGAAAGGGTTGCTCTGCTACGGCACACAGTAGCGTCAATAGGAAAATATGAAATAGCATGTATAACAACAACCGGCGCTTAAATTTTTTTAGAATTGGTGTACCATGCTATACAAAAACATCATGTCAGAACAAATAAATTATAATTTTGGTGAAAGATAAATTCTTCATCGATTCAAAATCAGAGTAATAAAATTGATCAATAGAATAATGATAACGAAGCAGATTTGTACATGAAACTCTTACCTCAATTTACGCTACAAGACTCGTAAAATTGCGTAACCTTCCGATAGTATAAAACCAATTGTGAGTAGAATGTTGAAATTCTCAAGCCCTAATTTTCTCTTTCTTCTCCTCTCTCTAAAAAATCAAACTCAATTTAACGATAAAACACAAACTGACCCGTCTTTTTATTTCTCTAAACTTGGTAAATTACTCCAAAGGCCCCTAAAGATATGTTACTTATTCAAAAGGAATTTCAAAATATTATTAAATCTTCAAAAATAGCCCAAGAATTAAAATAATTAATTATTTATTATTTGGGGTCTTACAGCAGCGACGAAGATGGTGGTGACGAGATTAGATTTTGAAAGATGGAGATACATGCTTTGTTGAAAGCCAAAAGACAAGATTACTTGCCACATTTGCAAACTAAGCACACAATTCAGAAGAGTATAACCGAAAGCTCTTCTTTTCCAAAAATATTTTCTTATGCATATGCAAAGCTATGGTCCCCCTGTATATTTTTTGGACCCAAAAATTTGTTAATATACTTCTATTGTGTTTACTAGGTGTATTTCAAGGGCGCCCATCAACCGTAATTGGATGTTATCACTCTCGTGATAAGGTGAGATCTTCCTTGAGATGACACCTTCAAACTCATGTATGATACGTGGATGTAGTGGTCATGCTATATCATGGGGATATGTGAGGTACATGGGTCTCAAATGGCTTGGTTGCTAGGCCGAAGATATAAGTTTGATATTATCTTTATGATTAAGAACATATGCTGAACCCTTCCCTTGTTATACACTTGTTGAAATACCTTTACGAATAAAGTTTAACCCTCATTATTCCATTGGTCCAGTTGTGCCAATGACAAACGCTATGTGGCCCTTGAGAGAATAATATATCACACAGGAATACATTGTACACTGTCTGATCACACACGAATGGTGATCACGACTCGATTTGGTGATCATCTCTTAGCATGCATTAATAGGAGAAACAAAGGGGCAAAAGGTTAGGCTCCGTTTAAAAACGTTTTCGTTTTCATTTTTTTCTCAAGTTTTGTAAATCGGAGAAAATATACGCGTTTGTCACACACTTTTCATTTTCTTTTCTTTTCAGTTTTGAAAACCAGTTTTGAAAACATGGTTATTTTTTAAAACTCTTATTTAGGAGTTTTGGGTTTTCAGTTTTGGTTTTTATTTTGAGACCACCACCACCACCACCACCTCCCACCACCACAGCCACCGCCGCCGGCCACCGTCACCAGCAGCCGCCGATGACCACTGCTGGCCGGTAGGCACAGCTGGCTACCCTCGACCGGCCACTCCGCAATCAAACACTCATTTGTTTTTGTAAAAAAAAAAAAAAGTAAACTGGTTTTGGTTTTTTATTTTTTGAAAACAGAAAATCAAAACTGGAAGTGATTTCAAACGCTACCTTAGTTAGCGCGTTAGCCAAGATAGGCTGCCCTTTAACTTATTACATGACCTTCCTTGCAACGGTCAAAGGTGGTTTGTATATGGGTAGTAAGCTAAACCAAAAGATAAAAGGGGGAGACTGAAGTGGTGGCCAATGCATCTACAAATGTATCTTAGGGGTAGGCCAACCTTTTTTGCCAAGTGTCGAGTCACATTTAATTCATGATCAAAGCTGCATTATATTCCTACCAGGATCAACTGGTTGAATGGACCTCAAATTCCTTATAGGGATAGTCTTTACTGATATTACACGAGGCTATCATTTTCGTCATCGTATGCATGGTAGTCTTTATAGGTGTGATGTTATGGTCACATAACTCACTTACGTCATTGAAATTTTTCTTTATAAATAAAGGTCATAGCTTAGCACTTGTGATAATTTGACTTGGATAAAAACCTGTACGACCCGAGCGACCCAAAAATTTGTTGTGGGTGTCCCACACGGATTATTCAAAGCGGGTCGTGACTTAGCCTTCAATATATAAGTCGTCTTATCCCACATTGGTTATTTAGAGAAGGTCACGACTTAACTCTAAGTAAATATAAGTCGTTTTGTATTGTTTTTTAGGGTCAAGAGAGAGAAGCCATTTTTTAGAGGGTTTGTTGAGAGAGAAAAAGATCTATAATTGTCAGACATAGTGAAATCGATGCTACCATCATGGAGTAGGCTTTTGCTGAACCACGTTAATCTTGTGCCTTGTGTGCCTTTATTTTTTAATATTGTCTTCGATTATTTTCTTAATTGCTTGGTGTGAAATCTACTATATTTTTTACCAAGTGGTTATCAAGAGATGAGGTTTATGTTAGAAGCACCTTGCAATGGCGCCAAATACTTCGACGAATTATGATTTTGAAAAGTTTGATGGATTGAATGATTTCAGTTTATGAAGGATGAAGTTATGTGTTGTTCTTGTTCAACAAGGGTTGTTGAAAGCGTTAAAGGGGAATCAGGGGCTTCCTGAGACGATGTCTGCTCATGAAAAAGAAGACATGTTGGAGAGAGCTCAAAGTGCCTTATTGCTATGTTTAACCGACAACGTGTTGCAAAAGGTTTATCAGGAAACGACTATAGCTGGATTGTGGCTGAAATTGGAGAGCGTGTACATGACGAAGTCTCTAACGAATCGTTTATATTTGAAGTAGCGGTTGTATACTTTCTGGATGAAACAAGATACATCGTTAGTGATCATCTTGATGAATATAATAAGGTAATATTAGACCTACAAAATGTTGATATCAAGATAGAAGATGAGGATAAAGTTTTACTGTTGTTGTGTTCTTTACCTCCGTCATATGAGCATCTTGTTACTGCCTTATTGTATGGGAAGGACAGTATCTCCAGGGAGGAGGTTGAGGCTACGATAAATTATCAGAAATTAATGAAGAATGTTACAGAAAAAGATGAGAAGAATAGGGTGATGGTCTGATGGCTCGAGGCCGAAGCATTAACCATGCTGGCTCTAGAAATAAAGGAAGATCGAGGTCTCAGTCAAAGACCAAAAAATTGAAGTGTTATCATTATCACAAAGAAGGGCATTATCAAAAGGATTGTCCTTAGCGTAAAGGGAAGAAAAAGGATAATTCCAAGATGGCTGATGTTGCTAGAGTGGTAGATGATAATTCTGACGATGTAAATGTTCTTTCAATTGCTATAAGTTCCTCTGATGAAGGGTGGATTCTTGATTTAGGTTGTTCATATCATATGTGCCCCAATAGGGACTGGTTTGTTAATTATCGCTCACTTAATGGTGGTAAAGTTCTTATGGAAAGCGATATCGCCTGTAAGGTGATTGGGGTAGGTTCAATTCTGATTAGAATGCATGATGGTATTGTAAGAACTTTGACTGATGTCAGGCAAGTTCCAGAGCTGAGAAAAAAAATTGAATTCTTTGGGTATGCTTGATTCCAAATGGTTATAGATATCGGCTTCCAGTGGAGTAATAAAGATAATAAGGGTGCTCTTATCGTGATGAAGGGGTTGAAACAAAATAGTCTCTAGTTGTTACAAGGTAGCACAGTTACATGAGCAGCAGCAACATTTTTATCTTTTGATATAGATTATGACACTATCAGGTTATGGCATATGCATTTTGGGCATATTAGTGAGAGGGGTATGGATTTGGTGAGAAAATAAGATTTGCTGAGCAAACAAGGTTTGATGGGAAGCAAGAAAATAGGAAAGCTGGATTTTTGTGAGCATTGTGTCTTCGGGAAGCAGTGTAGGGTAAAGTTCAGTTGGGCTGTTCATACCACCAAAGGTACAGTGGATTACATCCTTTCAGATCTTTTGGGTCCTTCCACGGGTCCTTCTAAGGGTGGTGGCAGATATACGTTGACTTTTATTGATGAGTTCTCAAGAAAGGTCTGGGTGTACATTCTGAAGAAAAAAAGTAATATCTTTGTTCAGTGGAAGCAATTTAAAATGATAGTTGAAAAACAGACCAACAAAGAAATTAAATGCTTGAGGACTGACAATGGCATGTAATTCTATTTGAATGAGTTCCCTAAGTTCTACAAGAATGAAGGCATATTGAGGCATCACACTGTTAGAAAAATGTCATAGTAGAATAACGTTGCATCACATATGAATATGACTCTCCATGAGAGAGCTCGGTGTATGCTTTCAAATGTTGGGTTATCGAAGGAATTTTGGGCAGAAGTTATTAACACAGCTGCATATTTATGAATGGGTCTCCATCGGCTTCAACTATTGCAAGACTCCGGGAGAAGTTTGGTCTGGTAAGTATGCTTATTATGAAAATTTGAGGATATCAGTTGTCCTGCTTATGCTCATGTTAATGATGGTAAACTTGAGATGAGAGCAAAAAAAATGCATTTTCTTAGGCTATGCAAGTAAGGTAAAAGGGTACAGGTTATGGTGTCTTGATTCGAAGTCATCTAGGTTCCTAATTCACAGAGATGTGACCTTTGATGAGTCTTTGATGCTTTCGAAGAAGAAGTAGTTGATTGATGCACAAAAAGACCACGGTGTTAGGGAGAAGGTGGAGCTAGAGGTTCGAGCTCCAGATTCTTTGTCTATAATTCCTACAGATGAGGAGGATGGTTCTCATTCTACCGAAGAGAATGAACAACTTCAGGAACAACGGTATAACATTGCCAGAAACAGATGGAAAAGAGAAATTTGACCTCCTCAAAAGTATGGATATGCGGATATGATTTATCATGCTCTTAGTGTGGCAAAGGGTATTGAGGTTGAATAGTTTATTACATATAAAGAGGGCATCAAGAGCCCAAAACCAGCGTAGTGGACAGTTGCTATGAGTGAAGAGATGGAATCTCTTTACAAGAATCAAACGTGGGAATTGGTGAAATTGCCTATGGGCCAGATGATTGTTAGTTGCAAATGAGTCTACAGGAAGAAGGAGGGAGTTCCTGGAACAAAAGATGCAATGTATAAAGCATGTTTGATAGCTAAGGGTTTTACTCAAAGAGAAGGTATTGATTATAATGAAATATTTTCTCATGTAGTAAAACATACTTCCAATAAAAGTGTTGCTTGATATGATTGTTCCATATGACTTGGAGTTAAAACAGCTGGATGTCAAGACAATGTTTCTACACGGTGAGTTGGAAGAGCAGATATTCATGCGTAGGGGTTCATGATGTTGGATAAAGAAGATCACGTTTGCTTGTTGAAAAAAATCCTTGTATGGAATAAAGCAATCTCCAAGGCAATGATATAAGCAATTCGACACTTTTATAGCAGAGAGAGGTTACAGCAAGAGTGCCTATGACAGTTATGTGTATCACCAGAGGCTCACATAGGGTTCTCATAAATACTGGTTGTTGTATGTTGATGACTTGTTGATTAGTGCAAAAACAATGTTAGATATAAACGGTTTAAAATAACAGTTGGAAAGGGAATTTGAGATGAAAGATTTAGGTGCAGTAAAGAGGATATTAGAGATGAAGATTCAGAGGGATTGACCTGTAGGAACTTTGTACTTATCTCAAAAAAAGTACATTGAGTGAGTACTGCAGCACTTTGGTATGGAAACTCCGAACCTGTTACTACTCCTTTGGCGGCATAATTCAAGCTTTCAGCAGCTGATTCCCAACAGACCCAGGAAAAGGTGGAGCACATGGCACGTGTTCCATATGCTAGTGCAGTGGGCAGTCTCATGTATGTTATGGTTTGAACGAGACCCAACATTTCTCATGCTGTCAATGTAATTGGTAAGTACATGGGTAATCCTGGGAAAGCTCATTGGCATGGAGTGAAGTGGATACTTCGATACCTGAGAGGTACTGCGGATATTTGTTTGGTCTACCATTGGGGCAGTGATGTGAATGGTAGAGTTGTTGGATATATGACTCATACCACACTGGAGATTTGGATAGAAGGAGATCTTTGGCAGTCTATGTCTTACCTTTTTCAAGCTATGTGATCAGTTGGAATGCTAATCTACATACTATTGTTGCCTTGTCTATTATAGAAGCTGAGTACATAGCGACGACCGAAACAGTGAAGGAAGCCATTTGGTTGAAGGGCTTGGTTAGTGATTTGGGGTTGAAGCAGGAGTCTAGCACTAATTACTGCAATAGCCAAACTGCTATACATCTGACCAAAAATCAAATGTTCCTGAACGAACCAAGCACATTAATGTCAAGTTTCATTTTTATTTGAGATGTGGTTTCTTAGGATACTATTATGATATAGAAGACCTCCAAAGTTGAAAATCCAGCGGACATGATGACGAAACATATCTTAGAGATCAAGTTTAAGCATTGCTTAGATTTGATAGGTATCGGCAATATTTGAGGTGCAGCCCTAGGGGTAGGTTTGGGAGCAACATGCAGTACTTTTCAGGTTGTGTTTGGCTTGTATTATGCAAGCCAATGTGCAGACTTGTGATAATTTGTTTTGGATAAAAACCCATTTATGACCTAGTGTCCTGAAAATTGGTTAATGTGTAGATGTCCCACACGAGTTATTCAGAGCGAGTCGCGAGTTAGCCCTAAGTATATAAGTCGTCTTGTTCCACATTGGTTATTTGAGAATGTTAGAACTTAGCTCTAAGTATATATAAGTCGGCTTATATTATTTTTTATGGTCAAGAGAGATGAGCCGTTTCTTGAGAGGCTTTGTTGAGAGGGACATACATCTGTAATCTCGATAGACCGACATAGTGGAATCGCTGCTACCACCATAGAGTAGGCTTTTGCCGAATCCTGTAAATCTTGTGTCTTTGTGCCTTTATTTTCTGATGTTGTCTTCAATTCTTTTCTTTATTGCTTAGTGCAAAATCTACTATATTTTTTTACAGCACTGAAGTGGTTTAGCAATCAACCTATTACAACGTTAATGCTTTTCCAATTCGGGTTAGAGTTGCCAACATTTATTTGTAGAAGTTGTAAATCCTTAGCCACTTTGAGGTGTTTGATAATAACTTGAACCGTAACTTTACCTAATGATGATTATACTTTACACTTGTGCTTCTGATTTTACTGTGAAGGTACATAGACTTGTTTAAATGGACCGAGGGGGCAATATGATCAAATGATCACATTCACCCTCAGGAATGGAGTAAATATGACTTCAAGAACTAGTATATATTAAACTTGATCAACACACATAGGGCATTTGATCTCTATACTTTGAGTAGACTCTTTGTTTCAAGATCCATGAACTTGGACCAAAACCATCACCAAAGTTCAAGAATGGTAAGAATTTGTGACATGGGATTGGTTGTAACTACTAGGTGTAACCAATGCCATAGGTTGCAGCCGATGTGTACTACCATAACTCTGCGTGGTATCTTTTGTTGCAACCAATATTTCACGCTAGCAAACTAAAATGCTTAAAACAGTGATCTAAATGGCTAGTTCTTAACTGAAACCAACATCAAGCTATTGGAGAGATCTATGCATAGTTGCAACCATTATCTCCTATGGTAGTAGGCCTTGTCTCTTTGTCTCAATTATCTTGAACTCCTTCTTGTTTGGCCTCAATTGGATCGTCAGACAGATCGTCTCTTCACTTGTCAATCATAGTTGTCCTTATTTTGCATTAGTATTGAACTTTGCTGAATCACTTTGGAGCCAATCCACGACTTTCATATCCTAATTGCTTTTGTTCAATATCCAGATTATCAAGATAGTCGAGGAGATATAAAAATATGTAGAGTTCCACCTATGCACGACAATTGTAAGTGGTCTCCTACGAGGTAAATTTTATTGAACAAAAAAAGTTTTCAATTGTTATACTCTCGGAACTACAAATATATGCTGCCATACCCCTCAGTTTGTGAAGAATATCTCCAGCAGCAGCTACACCATCTTGAACAATTAAATTAATTATATGGCAAACACATGGAATATAAAATAATTTACCGTCAAGTACAAGTCGAAGACTCTCATTTAAGACTTTAATAGCAGTTACATTAATAGAAGCATTATCAAAACTGATACTCATAATCTTGTTCTTTATTTTAAAAGAGGTACATGTATTGATTATAATAGTAGCAATGTTAGCTACATCATGCGGATAAGGAAATAGTTCAAAAGCAATGATTCTCTTGTTCATTTTGCGTTATTATTGATAACTCATATCTCGTTTCGATTTATACAGGGCAATAACGAGTCATGGGTATCCAAGGTGAAGAGGACTCTAACGATCATCATTCTAACCAGTCGAAAAATGTTTCATCAATCGCCTCTCCAATTCCTGAGACTCATCTACCAACTAAAGTTATTTTCCCATTAGTGGCAAGTCCAATTAGGGAATTGGCATAAACTCCTATATCAGCTGTCCAAACAATCACTATCCCGGCAATGCCGGAGCCGTTGTCTATCCCAGCCGTCCCAAGCTCCTCATCGATTGCCTAAACAATAGAAAAGGTGATAGAAGCTCTGATTGCAAAAAGACCAAGCCCTTATGTGCCAGCTTCCAAAGATATTAATCAGAAGTTCTAGCAACTTCAAACAGCTATCAACACTTTCTCTTGGCCTCTATGACGACATCGACTTTAGCCTCAAGTGTTGACGCGTTTGCAGTTCTAGACGTATTCAAGAGCCTACTTAGCCATCGTCTTTCAAATGTTTTGGCCAATGAGGATGCATTGTCAAAGATGAACGACTTAATTGACACCTTGGCCAATAATACGTCTGCGTTGAACAGTGCTCAAGCAGAGTTGATCACTATTCTGAAATTGCAGATTTGCTCATATCTTCTTCTTGGAAACAAGGCATGTACATCAGGTCGAGTATCTATGTAGTGGATAAAGATATTGATGCCTTGAATATGAAGATCCAGGAACGACATCAAGCCAGCCTACAGATCTCGAAGGATATCGAAGAAATGGCAGCTGAAAGGAAGGAATTAGAGATTAAAATGGCGGCTTTGAAACAAAATGGTTTGTTTAGAAGGCAAAGCGTAATATACTAGGAGGCAGTTGATCTGGCTAAAGCCTAGGAAGAACCCTTAAAAAAGTGAGCGAAGGCTCACTCCCAACTTGCTTTTGTCTATCAGATCATTTCCAAGGTTGAAGCATAATGGAAAGATATACAAACTGCTTTGATGTTTGACCTTTTTTGCTGCTGTTCTATTTTATAATTTCTTTTATTAAGACGATCTCTTCCTTATAATCAAATTATTCCCTTATAGACCGCTATTTTAATATTACAGTAATTCTGGTCTTATCTTGCATTCTGTAGCCTTTATCAGGCTAATGCACACTATCTCTGTCAATCGGCTCAATTCCCTCCCACATAGAAGGAATATATTTCTTTAGGTATCAGTCATTGATAGGTTTGACATGTAACTGTCCTTCCAAAAATTTCAAACAATATGCTCATCCTTTTAAGACTTTGTGTACTTGAAAAGGTCCTTCCCAATTTGGGGACCATTTTCCAAATTTGGGGTCTTTTGATCTTATCGGAAAAATAGTCTTCCATAACAAATGAATTTTGCAAAACCATTATGTTGTAGGTCTACTTATTTTTAACTTTTGAGCATGCAACTAATCCAGAGCATCTAATCGATGGTCATTTAGATCTTCCAATCGATGGTCATCCAGATCTTTCAACTCAATTGCCATGGCTTCATTATATTCATGTCACGGGAATATTATTTTGCATGGCTATTCGGAATGATCTTACTGTTATTTCCATTGGCAATACAGGATCATGTCAAAATGTTAAAGCATATGGAGTTACTCCTGTACTAGACTTTGGGGAAGTTCGATTTGCCTATAGAACCTCAGACAATAATCGGTGCCAGTCACTAGGGGTATGTTTAATTTCCATTTCCATGATGTGCTTGATTGATTTGTTTGTAGCTTCAGCTTGGCCATTTTCTTGCGTATAATATGGGGTAGAGTTCATTATTTTAAGATCTATATTCTTTAGCAAACTCAAGTATATGCCCCCCCCCCCTCAGTGAAAACAGTGTCTCTATCGATCGTAAAATCATCGCCTGAGGTAATTACCCAAATCGATGGATTATGTTTTCCTTCATGAACGAATGACGCTTTCTTGAGTAATTGTTTTCATCGGTTTGGCTTCAGTCCACTTTGTAAAACCAGTTGCTACAATAATGAAACCATGTTTTGTGGATGAAAATGGATGTATTTGACCTATCAAATCCGTGTCTCATCCATAGAAAGGCCATGATTTTACTATAGATTGCAAATCTATACAAGGTGCCAGATGAATTAAGTCGTGCTTTTGGCAAGCTTGGCATTATGGTAGGCCAATAATGACCATGTCGTCTAATCAGTCACCTCATTTTCACACCTACTTGATGGGCACCACAAGTTGCCTCATGCACCTCAACCATTACCTGTATAGCTTATTGTTGCCCTAAATACCTTAACGCGAGCCCTTCTGGAGTTCATTTGAACAAATCGCCATCTAGGATAAAGTATTTAACTGCTTGCCATTTTATTTTTGTCTCTACCCTCGACTGAAGGTTCTGTAAAAATTGAATATTAGGCGTTCTCCAATCATCTTGAGCTATATCGACTGGGTTAACCATTTCCAAATGTTTACCTGTCACCAATTATTGGCAAGTGCTTTGATACTTTCACCCATTGTCTACTAACTCCATTTGAGACTCTTAACTCTGAAGCCAACTAAGCCATAATGTTGGCATTCCCATTGTCCAGTCTTGGGACGTGGGTTATAGTCACATCATTAAACTTTGCTAACAGATATGAAGCAACAATACATTTCCAGACCAGGAGCATTACACTTAGATTCCCCAGTCAATTGTTTTACCACCAACTGAGAGTCTCCAAATATTTGTACCGTTGTTATACGTATATCCAACTGTATTTCTATACCGATAATCAACGCTTCATATTCCGCTTGATTATTTGAGCAATATTTTTCAATTTGAAAAGCAAATTGATAAATATTTCCCATGGGTGAAATCAATACTATTCCCGTTCCAGCTCAAGTTGTCGCCAAATGTCATGAAAAAGTGAAAACTTTGTTATTGTCACATGACTTTAAGATTTCGTGACAAATCGTTTATTATTGTCACTTAAAGTCTTTAGTGACGGAACTATAGTGACAACTCCTTCGACAACAAAATTTCGTCGATACAGTAATCAATGACAACTTTGTAGTTCTACAACTTCTGTTGTCACTAGTGACCAATTTTCTTGTAATGGATGTGGGGCAGCGGAGATGACGGTGTGCAAGATACGGCGTAAGCCATTGTTGACATGGATACTGCTTGGATCCAGGATAGTGACGGGACTCCGGTGGCAATTTCATGAGATTTGACTATTCTACAGTGGTATCATTGTTTGGCGGTAATGGTGACGTGGTATCACTATTATAATCATGTTTTGTTTTCCAGCAAGTTAGGTGTTGGGGGGAATGTTGAATATTATGCAGATTTGTAGCACTTCAGTTACCAAAGTAGCTTCTTATTGCCGCAGATTTTCAGCCCTTCTTTTTCTTCAATTAGGCGGTTCCTTTTCTATTTTTACATGTGTAAATTGTGATATATAATGTAAACTATGCTAAGTGAAGTCCATGCACTATAATGGGTCTTTTTACCCAAACAGAATAGAGCTAAGAGAAGTCTATGCTAAATTGTGATATATAATGTAATCTATGCTAAGTGAAGTCCTTCTTTGGAGACCTAAGCTGCCTTTGTTCTCCCCATAAAGCCTTGTACCTCTAAAATCACGGATCTATGAAAAGCGACCAGCAACTGGAAGCCGTAGATGCAATCTCAACGAGGAAATATTCGACCGTGATTTCCCTGTATAATCAGAAAGATACAGGTATGACCTTCTGTTGTCGTCTTTGATCCCCTTCTTCAATTGTGTTAAAGTTTCTTAATTTGCTTCTGATGGTATTAATAACTTTAACTTTCAACTTAACAGGAATCTCTCTCTTTCCCACTCTCTCACACACCCACGTACATATCTCTCTTTCCCTCTCTCACACACAACCACACACACACAAAACAAACTCTCTGAATAACTAAAGGCAGGCTCCTGAATTAAGAAATCCGGTAAGCTCGCATACCCAAAAGTGAACTCCACTCCCACTGCTTATTTCCTACCCAGTACCCCCCCTATTTCTGATCAGAAGTTTGATCTAGTAAATCAGTCCAAACCCTCTCTCTTTCTCTCCCCCCTCCATCCATCCCTCTCTCTCCTCCCTCCCTCCTTCCCTGACCCACATCCAACAGCAAAAGTACCGGCTGAGAATTTCATTCTAACTGAAATATCGGTGCGTATCCGAGTTGGGACCTGTTGGGAAAATTGTCGGGAAATGAAAACGGAAAAGGCTTTGAGGCGTATCTAAAGACACTTTCTTTAGAACGTTATTTGCCCCCACTCAAGATAGAGTTTGCTAATGGGTTGCAGGCAAATTCGTTCCCAGGATACAACAAAGCCTGAGAAGAACTGCGATTAGCAATATCGAAGATCTCCAAAAAATCTTTGTGAAACAATAGTAGATAGATTTTGGGAGATTATGGGAGCAATCTGAAATTTTATTAGCAAAATATTTTGTGTATATATTCTAAACTGGATTGCCAAAAAAGGTATTTATATGGACACACAAGCAAATGGAGATCACATGGAAAGAGGACGTGAAGCCTCTCTCAGAATTTATCCCAACGGTAATGAATTTTAGATTCATTTTCAGTTAGCAAATTCACAACGGATTCAACCGTTGTTTTCTCCATTGGCGCCAATGAGTGAAGAGTGCCAAATTGCACCGCTTCATGAATGTTGCCTCTTCACTTTGAATTCTCAAAAGAAACGGTTGCCGCTTCATTGAGAAGAAGAAGAAGACTGCGGCACCAATCTTCATGCCAGCTTCTTCATTCAAGTGAAGGCTGCCTTCTTTATTCAAGTGATGGCTGCCTCCCATATAAAAGAAAAAGCAATCCACTTTAAGTTATCTAGATACCCAAGTTAATTAAATAATCAAACACCCATGAGATTTAAGATTAAATCTCAACAATCCCCCACTTTGATTATTTAATTACAAATCTCCTCAAAATCTACTACTCGATCTTATTATGATTTCAAGAAGGTGTTTTTCAACTTAAACCTTCAATAAGTATAAGTAACTCAAAGTTTTATCAAAGTCCTTGGTGGTCAGACCTTAAACCAAGTACTCTAGAGATAATTCCAGAATTACCATACACATAATAATATCTTGTTTCGGTAAAGAATTATATAAACTCGCTCGGCACTTTTATGGCCATGTGCTCGATCCTGGATTCATGAACGCTCTCGAGAGTAAACCCAAATAACTCTCTTAAGAAGCGGCACCACTTCTACGTTCACATAGGTGAAGTTCTCTTGCGTCTCCGTTACTAAGAACGCATTTAAACAACTCCATTAAGAGATGTACTCAACCTCGTTTGGCGTAACTGACAACACTAATTTATTAATAATTCTAGAGAGACACACATTATTAGTGCTAACAGTCACATTTAATAACTTGTTCTTACCCATTAAAACTCGGGGACTAGCTTTGGACTAGTAATGAGTTGGGTTACCATTATTGGTGACTAATGAATGGGTTTTAGTCCCATCTCTCTAGAAGTTATTCTAACCAACTCTCGAGATAAACTCTTGGTTAGAGGGTCAGCCAAATTTTTATTTGACTTCACATAGATGATCGTAATGATACCATCTTTAATTAGTTGTCTTACAAAATCATGCCTCAGACTGATATGTCTGGACTTACCATTGTAAGTACTACTATAAGCCCTTGATAAAGTAGCTTCACTATCACAATATATTGTGATAGGCGGCATAGGATTAGGCCACAGATCTATATCTAACAACAGATTCCTTATCCATTCGGCTTCCTTGCCTGTAGCTGCTAGTGCTACAAATTCGGATTCCATAGTAGAGTGAGATATACAAGTCTGTTTCTTATAAGCCCATGAAACAGCTCCACCGCCAAGGGTAAAAACCCACCCTGATGTGGACTTGCTATCCCCTATACTTGTAATCCAACTAGCATCGGTGTACCCCTCAAGTGTACCCGGCTCTTCACTATAAAACAAACCAAGTTCTATAGTTCTCTTTATGTATCCGAAAATTCTACTAATTCCTTTCCAGTGCTCTACACTAGGGTTACTTGTAAATCTACTCAATTTACAAACTGCAAATGCTATATCGGGTCGTGTGCAATGCATTAAATACATTAAACAACCTATAGCACTAGCATACTCTAGTTGTGCCACCGGTCTTCCAAGATTTTTAGTCAACTTAATGCTAGAATCATAAGGAGTACTAAAATCTTTAAAACCAAGATGTTGGAATTTAGATAGAATTTTCTCAACATAATGTGATTGGCAAAGAGCAAAACCCCCACTATGTTTTGTCACTTTAATACCTAAGATAGTATCAACCTCTCCTAAGTCTTTCATTTTAAACTTAGAAGAAAGATACTGCTTAGTCTCATTTATGCCAATCATATTAGTCCCAATAATAAGCATGTCGTCAACATACAAACATACAATAACACCATAATCCTTAGTAAATTTAGAATATATCCATAGTCGTCCTAGGGGTAGCAGTAGCAGTAGCAGTAGCAGTAGCAACAGCAACAGAGGCTGGGGGCTTCATGGAGCTCGGCTGATGACTCGATCCATCTCCTCAAGGTGGAACCGAAGGAGTGGGCATAGGCGTCTTTATACCACATTTCGTAGGTCCATACACAGAGAGCATGTCTTAATAACCAGACACCATGCCTTTTCAGGCTGTGTATCATCCTCTAAGCATCTCAGAGGAGGGAGTAGTGGACCGACACAAGGAAAAAACACCAAGTCAAGATTTCGCATGCATAACATGAAGAAATAAAGGAAGATTGAGTTAGAGTTTACCATGTGAATTCGAGCGAATGGTGTAAATTGTCTTAGTAAATGCCAATGATCAGTTATTGCTTAAATATAAATCAGCCGTAGAGGCGCTATAAACAAAGTTTTGAGACATATTATCTGCCACGTTCTTTTCTTTGTCCACCTCAAGGAGGACTATGCAATCCCCCTCATCAAGCTTCGCCGTAGCCCGCAGTTGAAAATCCCAGTCTAGTACATCAGCACAGGTGGAGCAGCTGGAATCCGGGGCTCGACCCTCCCAGGTAAAACTTCTCTTTGGTGTACCCCACTAGTAGAACCTAGCACCAGGTAAGCTCTAGCTCCTCCAGATATAGCTACTCCCCATGCCACTTGTATAAGGATCCTTAAAAGATAAAGAAGTAAATTTCGATAGAGAAAATGCAATGAGTATTGTTGTGAATATTTAAAGGGAAAATTTACCGGGCCCTGAATCAGGCTTTTAAAGCTATCCTGGTACGCTCCCATATAAGCCCTGACCAGCTCATCTCAAAAGCTCCATCAGTACATAGTTGTTCTTGTCCTTTCCTCGTGCCCCACTTCGAGTCACAGTGAGCACGACTCTCATACCTCAAAAGCCCAAACCTGTGATCAAGAAAAATAGTGAGTGATATGCTATCGAGTGTATGTGAAATATTAAAAGAAAGACTAAGAATGGAGACATACCTCTCATACATCGCAGTAGCCCATTAAACTCGATGACTGACCACTGAATATTAAGCCCATAAAGTGATACAGATGGGCCATAGTCGGAGTACCCCAGTCGTGCTCCCCGATCTCTCCCACATCCTTCAATGCCCTCAAACTTCCACAACTGAACCGAGTCATCCCCATTGCAAAACAATGTCTCTCACAGCACATATAGCAAAAACCCTCCTACGTATTGGTCAATTGCCACCTCATCGACATCCTCAAAGGTCAGACCCTCATAGTGAGACCAGAAGGTAACAAGCAAAATGGAATTGCCATTCTTGTAGGATGGAATAGGCCTCCCTCACACGCAAATACTCGTGATATTCGCGAAGTCGTAAAGGGAGGGGTGTTTGTGTGTGTGTGATTTAGACAAAAAGATGAAACCTATTCCTTGGTATTATTGTCGCTATGAAATTATCTATGTAATATATAAGATCAAAAATTATCCCCAGACTGCTGAGGCCTATTATACTCCCAACTACGACACCCTATAAGCTTGTAACTACAAGGAAGGATTATGAGGGATGGGGTAGGACTCTCGTTTTACCCTACTGAACCTCATTCATGGGATCTTTATTTGTAGAAGGTTAAGTATCCAATTCGGTGCCTAGCTTATAGGCTTCGATAGCATTCCCTTCGATGATTTAACGATTATGATACGCATCAACCCTTTTATAAAAATATTGCTAAATTATTTTCTTGCCTTACAAAATAAAGTTCTATTACACCTTGAGACAACAATCTTTTATAGAATTATATTAAAAATTTTATATGACTCGTTATTTTTTTCATTAGAATTTTTGCTTTTGGCTTTCAAGATTATTGCCTTGATTATCGCAATGTATCAAAATTCTGCCTTACTACTAGTCAAGTTTAAGGCAATAAACTCTGCTTCTATTGCAAAAGGGATATAATAGCCTGCTTATTGAACTTCCAAGTTATAGCACCAAGGTGAACACATGACCAGTAGTAGCCTTGGTCTTGTCAACGTCTGTGATCCAATTGGCATCTTTAAATCCTTTTAAAACACTAGAATAACCAGAATAATGAAACCCACAATTTATTGTCCCTCTAGGATATCTAAATATCATTTCTATAGCATGCCAACGATGAGAACTTATTTAGATATCTTAGATATCTAAATATCAATTATTCAAACAACAAACTGCACATGATATATCATGTCTTGTACAATTAGTAAGATCCATCATACATCCAATTATTTTAGCATACTTACGCTGAGACAATTTCACCCACATTTTCTTTAATCGAAAGTTCGGCTTGGAACGAGTATCAACATTATTTTTTTATCAATTTGATACCTAAAATCACATTCGCAGAACCTAAATATTTCATATTAAAGTTCCTAGACAGTCACTTTAATAATATGTATATCGGTACCAAAGATAAGAATATTGTTTTAACATATAAACAAAGGAAAACGCAAGCATGCTGATAGGTTGTCACTAAAAACATTTATCAGAATCATTTATAGCAAAGCTATTAGAATGAATAAATTCATCAAACTTTTCATGCTATAGTTCCGGGACTTGTTTCAATTCATAAAGTGATTTATCAAGTGTACAAACTTTTCTCTCTTGGCCTTTTACAACAAAACCTTCGGGTTGGTCTAAATTTTTTTTTTGTCCAGCTCACAGTTTAAAACCGTTGTTTTTACATCCATTTGATATATTTTTAAGTTATAAACAGAAGCAATAGCAATCAATGTCCTAATGACAAATATGCACATTATTGGCGAGTAAGTATCAAAGAAATCTAATTCATTCCATTTGATTAAGATCTTTGGCTTCAAGCCTAGCTTTATAAATTTCAATTGTTCCATCTATTCTAAGTTTCTTCCGAAAAAAATCCATTTATAGCCGATTGCCTTCCGAAAAATCCATTTACAATCAATTGCCTTACTGTTAGGAGGAAGATCAGAATGAACTCAAGTATCATTAGACATGATAGAGTTCATTTCCTATTTATTGCCTCTTTTCAAAAAGGTGCATCTAAAGAAGTCAAAGCTTCACTACATGTCTTAAGATCCTTGTCCACTAGAAATGTAATGCTCCTTACAATCCAGAAGACAGAGCCAAGTTTTGGTTACAGATAATAGAAAAGAACTAGAACAGAGAAATATTAAATCGGCCTCTGAAATCCACTCCACAAATATTATCCTGCATCAAAAGAGAATCAACTCGAAGGAGGCTTCTTGTCTATCAGGCTGCTCAGACCCATGTTTGACCACCTGTCTTCACATCCATAGCATTCTGTTCTTTAAGGAAAAAATTTGACTGCTACCCCGGTTGGAGGAATCTTCCTCCTACCCTCTATATAGCGACAATCAATCGTCTCTAAATGTTTCTAGTGGCTTTTATTTAGTGACTTTAAAAAAGTGCTACTAATAATTGTCGCTGAAAGTGTTAGAAGAAAAGCCACTAGAATTACGACTAATAATAGTCATAGTTTGTTCTTCTATTTAGGAGCCAGTAAACTCCTCGGCGCAATTGCAATTGACGGCCTGATGTGTCATAAGTCAAGTATCTGTTATGGTTCTCGTTAGTTTCATTCTCCAGTTGGTCCTCACCTCCTCCTCCTTTCTGGTACACAAAGTTGAAGCCACACTCCTTTATGCAAACAGTATCTGGCAAAAAGTGAAAGTCAACGGTCACCACATCCCCACTTTCCAATTGATTTCCAAACTTCCACTGGCTTAACCATGCCCAGTCTTCCCCATCCTCCCCATATGCACAGTATCTACATACGTAAGTCCACGATAGACCCCTGGTCGTATTCACCTTCACTGAACAACGATTGCGCCGAAGGAAACCAGCATATACACAATAAATGTTCAAGCATCGAATTTTAAGATTGGCAAGTGAAGGCACAGTGAAGGATATTGATGATCCGTTGGTCTTTTCACTGAACCATCTTGTCATCATCTCTCTTGAGGGGACAAATGTGCTAAATATACCGAACTCGTGAAATCCCTGTGCCACAGAAATTGTAATGTCAATATATCTCAGGTGTGGAGACTCCTAATGAAAGCTTTGCCACCAAAACAAAGATGCAACAAATATTGGGTCATAATACTAACTACTAGTAAATTTCTCTTGTGCCGACACACATTCTAAACGTGATTCTTCAAATCCCTATGCCAGGAACACTAATAGCAACTGACAAATGAGACATAGACAGACGGTAACAGAGAGCGTACCTGGATGGGTGACTTCCAATCTCCCTGCGATAAACCATCAAAATAATTCACCTCTATATTTTTCAGAGATTCTACGTCACGCAATCCTAAGTTGTTGATTGTTTCCTTGTCAACTTCCCATAAATCTTCTCTCTTGACATAACCCTCTACTTCAACCAGCTTTTTACAACCATATGCTACTAGACTGCGGAGACTAGGCCAAGGTGATAAAAATGATATTCTTTCCAGCGATGTACTGTACTCCACAGATAAATTTTCTAAAGCATTAGGCAAACCTTCAATGGATTGGAGCCTTGTACAGTCGTCTAAATCAAGACAGGCAAGCCTATTTAAGCTTCTGATGAAATCTGGCAGGCTACATATAGGATTATTGCTTAAATCTAATTTCCTCAATGAGGACAGGTCGCCAAAACTCTTGGGAAAAGAATCATCAGATAAGTTACAGTTCCGAAAACTTAAATCCACTAAGGAGTTCGGTAAAGAAACCAAAATGTTTTGTAAACTTCTCTCGGGCTTTGAAACCCAAGGCTGAAAAAAGGTGAGCCATGATTTCACTTCCCATGTGGCGCTGGTTAATGGTTTTAAGGAAAGGTTATTAGCTCGAAGCATGCTCAATGACGTCATCTTCCCCAATTCCACTGGAAGGTCAACCAGATTTGAGCAACCAGAGATGTTAAGTTCTTGAAGAAAGTTTAGCAGACCCATGTTCCTTGGAAGTTTCTTCAGACTTGTGCAATCTTCAAGATCTAATAATTCAAGTCCCGTGAGGAATCCAATTGATTCACAAACTTCAAGCAAACCCACGCAACCTTTAAGGATCAATTTCTCAAGATTAGGAAGTCTTGAGAAGTTAAAGGTTCTTGCAAGCCTTTGAGAATGGCTGAGATCGAGTGTCTTCAGAAATCCAAGGCACTAATAGCAAAAAAAAAAAAAGGAAATGAATAAGAAGACCAGGATTTTTCAAGCAAAAGCATATATAACTAATCAATAAGTTTAAGATGGGAATGAGTTAACTTGAATACGTACCTTGTATCCCCGCCAAAATTGTTCGAGTTTGCTATGACGCAAATCAAGTTTAACCAAATTCTCCAGCGAAATGTCAATAGGCACATGTTTTAAAGGGTATCCATGCCAACACAACCATCTTAATTTTCTCGGGAAGTCCTTGTAGTTCCCAGTAAGCTTTACATAGTTGAGTTGGAGTAGTTGTATATTCTTCATCCTTGCAAATGCAACAACATCCAAATCACCTTCATTTGGAAGTATTAATGAATATTTCGTCCTTTCCCAAGAGATTAAGCTAGAAAAGGGTCGTTCTAGTGACGCGCCATCATAGGCATTATCAACAGTGAAGGCTTCTCTATCTCTTTGCAACTTACTGACATCGAGGGTGAGGCCTTCGATTGTTTCTGTTCCCTTATAAATAAAAAATAAAGAGCAAAAAATGAAAAACAAAGGATAAGCGACATCATACTGGTCATAAAGTAAGAAGGAAAGTTGAGAAGTGTACTTCTTACCAATTTTTCATTTAGTACGCAGAAGGAATCCTTATGACACCATAGCCTACTGCGCCTCCCAAGCTCCTTTGGCGATTCTTTGCGAACTATTTCTTTTCCCATCTCTTGGATCAACTGATGCATCATCAGCTTGTTACCTTGTTCAACGGTTAAGAGACACCGACCAATGAGACTATCAATTCCGACGGTTGGATGCAAATTACACTTTTTAAGTATCTTAACTGTGTCATCTTTTTCCTCTCCAATGAAGAAGCAAGCAATATGGAGGAATAGGTTTTTGTCGTTGTCATCTTGCAAAGTATCATAGCTTATTTCCAGGACTTTTTGGATATCAGTATGAGGAATTTCTTCTAGTTTGCTCAATGCATCTACCCATATGTCTTTGCTTTTACCTTGTAAAGAAGAACCCAAAACTTGAAGAGCCAGGGGAAGCCCATTACAATGCCTTACTAACCTCTCTGATTGCTCCACATACCCGTCCACTGGATGGTCTTGTCCAAAAGCATGCCAGCTCAAAAGCTCCAACGACTCATCACAACCTAAAATTTCAACCCTATGCACCGTATGAGCTGCATGAGCCCTTAGCAAGTCCTCTCTTCTAGTAGTTATAATTATTTTACTTCCCGGATAAAACACTTGTGTTCCAAGTAATGCGTCGAATTGGTCAAGCTTATCAACGTCATCGAGAACAACAAGGACTCTCTTAGAACATATAGCCTGATTAATCTTGATTGAACCTTCATGCACATTGTATAGCCTTCCCTTTTCCCCCTTCAGAATATTTGAAAGAACTTGATTTTGTAGTTCAAGTATGCCATTAAATTGTTCTGAGTGCTGTTTAACATTTGCAACAAAGCTGCTGCTGTCAAATCTATGAAAGTTTAAGTTGTAAGCAATTTTGGCAATTGTGGTTTTTCCAATCCCACCCATTCCATAAATGACAAGAATGTTATCATTAACACACATGTTCTGTAACCAAAGATTAATGTTTCTGACTTGAGAAGTGATTCCAACTTGATATCGGGGAACACTCAAGACTCTGCGGTTTAGCTTCTGTTCAGTAACACTAACAATTTTTCGGATAAACTTTGCCTCGTGCCTGTAAAAAGAACAAAGCATAATTGAATGTAATCATTGCAAAATCAAAATCAGTTTGCTGCAGATTTATATTTAGATTGTCTGATCACGACATCTTTTCCTGTATCTCAACTATGGTGTCAATGTTGTCATAGCCAGTCACTCAACTTTTAAGACTTCACAAGCATAACAATAACATGTGTTCAAATATGTCCGGAAATGTTACCGTAAATGGAAGACCACAAACATCTTTTAAAAAAGAAAAATAATAAAGAACTTGCTTACCCGTCGACTTCATTTCGCAACTCCATCCCTGCCAAATCTGCAGCTCGTCTGAGTGCTGCCCTCCACCCTTGCACTTTTTTCATCAATTCCTTTCCAGTTTCTGTATCACTTCCAGCGTCGATCAATTGTTCTTCATATCTAGAAAATGCGCCTTCAAAACTTCCCTTTTGATTTCTCACTTCAGATGGTTCCACATCGTAGAAGACAGGAAACGCTGTATGCTGAGAGGTATCTTTGCAGTCAAGAATCATCACAAGCTCGTCAAGGCACCATTCTGAAGACGCGTAGTCCTTTGAGAAGACTATGATGGAAATTTGTGAACATTTGATTGCTTTATCCAATTCCCATTTCAGATTTCCTCCTCTCTCTATCTCGTCGTTGTCTCTGAATACAGATAGTCCTGCTTCTACCAAAGCTGTGTAGAGATGATCTGTGAAAGTCTTACGAGTGTCCTTGCCTCTAAAACTCATGAAAACATGGTAGTATGGAGGAGGAGAGGTGGAAGATGAGGCTTCATGGGCTCTAATTATAGCCATTCAATGCAGCGATTGAGGACTCAAAGGCGATAATAAGTAACTTTCAACACTTCAAGATGAAACCTGGGCTCCAACAAGAATTGAGAGAGAGAGAGAGAGAGAGAGAGGTTATGTTCAGATCTCGTCTCTTGATCTCTCCGCCTGAGTTGACTTCCTTTTTCCTGCTTCCAATGCAAGTTCCATTATGAAATACGGGTGAAAGAGACATATTACCATTGGAACTATTATAACTGCAAAACAAATCTGATCAATATCAATATAATAAACATACAAAAGACAAGTTTATCGCTATTTTGCGCCAAATCTTATCTTTTCATTCCGAACTTTCTCGTAAAGTTTTACCTAAATTGAAAATTTTCGAATTGAACTCTATCTAATTGTGTTATTTAATTTTCCTAAGTACATTGTATTTTTTTTTTCATAATTTCGAAATTCTCTCTGCTAAGTTTCAAAAATTTATTTTTTTCATAAGTTTAATGATTTCTATTTGGTTTTGCAGGCTAAGTACATTGTATTTTTTTCATCTAATTTTTCTGCTAAGTACATTGTATTTTTTTTTTCAAAATTTCGACTTTTTTTTGCATATAATCATATTTTCCTATGCTATCAACATTCAAACAAATCATCTCTCTCCTAAAATGTATCGCATATTTGGACGCTCTCTACTTTCTCCTTTTGTCCATGTTCGCGCTTTTTAGTTATTTAATTTACATTTCAGGCTTATGTTTTCATTATATCGTCAAATATCAGTTTGAAGTTGAAAATGAAATGTTAGCAGCTCCTGTGTTGCCACTTCATTACTCATCCCACCTCCCTCCCTCTTTCCATTCAGACAACCTTTTTGACTACTTTATTACTCATCCCACCTTCTTCCATTCCGACAACTTCATTACTCTTCCCACCTCCCTCCCTTCTTCCATTCAGATAGCTTTTTATTTGACAAATACACTCATTTGTTTATATAGACTAATCTCTCATTCTGTATATCATATATATCGGTATTTTTGTTTAATCTCTTTTTAATGTGATTGCATGTATGTATTTGTATGTCAAGTTTCAAGTTTATTTTAGTGGCATGCACATTTGGATTGTGTTGGATAAGATCATCGTCAACTCTAACATAGGAGGTGAGGCTGTGTATATTTCGTTCAAATTTTTACTATTACTTGAAACTTTTTTTGCTTTTCCTCTATTTGAGTCCGTATTTAAACTCTTAGATTTATCTCCAAGCATATAACGGTTATAAGAAAACAAAAAGGTTTGGATCTTATACAAAATTTGAATCATGATTTCCCTTTTTTTTTCGTTGCAATTCTTAAACTTATTTTTTGTTTTGATGTTCCATCAACAGATCTCACCTAGAATGCTTCTTTTTGATACTGTAGGCAAACAAAAAAGTGGCGGTCGAACTATATCATAGCTATTCTTAACATTTACCCTTCTCAATAATCTATGTTGTGTTAATCATATGTAAAATTGCTATAGCATTTTACTGTTTTTGACGTTTTTAGTAGTTATGACTTGAAAGTATAGATGTTCACATATCTAATTTTCTCATTTACTTGAACTTTTTATCTGACAAAAGTTTATTGTTCTTATCTCAAAAAAGTTCTATTAATTATATTTTTTATTTGTGTAATTACATCATAAAGGGTCGCTACATATATTTAGCAACAACATTATTGTTCAAAGACAAAATAATATAGGACATTCTTTTCTAGCACCATTTGAGCTATTATTCATGGTTCATCCAAGTACTTTGTTCCAATTATTTTAAAACTATCATTTTCAATTTAGTGACTATGATTATTTTGGTAGTATTCACAGGCATGTCACTACATATGCCGATTCACACTTTATTCAAAAAAGTTCGCATCTGACCAAATATGGCACATATGGCAAATCTTATCGTTTCATTCTGAACTTTCTGGTAAAGTTTTGCGTAAATTCAAATTTTCAAATTGAACTCTATCTAATTGTGTTATTTAATTTTTCTAAGTACATTGTATTTTTTTCATAATTTTGAAATTCTCTCTGCTAAGTTTCAAAAATTATTTTTTTCATAAATTTAATGATTTCTATTTGGTTTTGCAGAAATAATCTACTTTTTTTGCATAATCATCTTTTCCTATGCTATCAACATTCAAACAAATCATCTCTCCTAAAATGTATCGCATATTTGGACGCTCTCTACTTTCTCCTTTTGTCAATGTTGGCGCTTTTTAGTTATTTAATTTACATTTCAGGCTTATGTTTTCATTATATCGTCAAATATCAGTTTGAAGTTGAAAATGTTAGCAGCTCCTGTGTTGCCACTTCATTACTCATCCCACCTCCCTCCCTCTTTCTACTCAGACAACCTTTTTGACTACTTTATTACTCATCCCCACCTTCTTCCATTCCGACAACTTTATTACTCATCGCACCTCGCTCCTTTCTTCCATTCAGACAACTTTTTCCTGTCCATTCAGACAACTTTTTATTTGACAAATACACTTGTTTGTTTATATCGACTAATCTCTCATTCTTTTCTCATTCCGTATATCACATATGTCGGTATTTTTGTTTAATCTCCTTTTAATGTGATTGCATATATGTATTTGTATGTCAAGTTTCATGTTTATTTTAGTGGTATGCAGCTTGGATGGTGTTGGATAAGATCATCGTCAAGTCTAACATACGAGGTGAGGCTGTATATATTTCGTTCAAAATTTCACTATTACTTGAAACTTTTTTTCGCTTTTCCTCTATTTGAGTCTGTGTTTAAACTCTGAGATTTATCTCCAAGCATATAACGGTTATAAGAAAACAAAAAGGTTTGGGTCTTATGCAAAATTTGAATCATTATTATTTTTTTTTTGCATTTCTTAAACTTATTTTTTGTTTTGATGTTTCATCTCTAGATCTCACCTCGAATGCTTCCTTCTGATGCTGTAGGCAAATGTAAAAGTGGCAGCCGCACGATATCATAGCCATTCTTAACATTTACCCTTCTCAACAATCTATGTTGTGTTAATCCAGTGTAAAATTGCTATAGCATTCTACCGTTTTTGACGTTTTTAGTAGTTATGATATGAAAGTATAGATGTTCACATATCTGATTTTCTCATTTCTTGAACTTTGTATCCGACAAAAGTTTATTGTTCTTATCTCAAAAAAGTTTTATTAATTATATTTCTTATTTGTGTAATTACATCATAAAGGGTCGTTATAGATATTTAGTAACAACACTATTGTTCAAAGACAAAACAATATAGGACATTCTTTTCTAGCACCATTTGAGCTATTATTCATGGTTCTTCCAAGTACTTTGTTCCAATTATTTTAAAACTATCATTTTTAATTTAATGACTATGATTATTTTGGTAGTATTCACGGGCATGTCACTACATATGCCAATTCACACTTTATTCAAAAAAGTTCGCATCTGACCAAATATGGCACATATTAATAGTGACAATTGTAAGTTGTCAAATCTTATTCCCTATACATATTAATGTTCTACAATATAACGAAATGAACTTTTAATTTAAGAAATTTGAATTCGAAAACCATCCATTACAAGAGTCTTCTTAATGCCAATATAAGCTTTAAGAGATTCATTTACAAAATCACTAAGTAAAATAACTCTAGGGTTATGATGTTACTGCGTCTTTGTCTTCAATGCCTTATACTCAGTCCCAACCATACTCAATCTCAACCATAGTTTCTCATTGCACAAAAAAGAAATAAATATATAAATAAATAACACGATCATCAAAGGACAAAACGAGACAACTATATAACCATACTAAGGGAGGCCGGTATAGCAAATATTGACTAAAACATATCAAATCCACCGCACAAAGCCAGACATATCATGACACATTTTTATGAGTATCTTGGATTCCCTACCACTGTAGGTGAACAGTACTATTGATGCAGTGGCAAATCCTTTTGCTTTTGTTTTTGTTCTCCCACAAGCAATTGCCTTTGATGCAAATCACCTCCTTTCTCTATCGGTAATATTCTAGTATTGGCATAACCAACCTCAATAACACGTATAGAAAATCAGTAAAAGCCAATCTAATACTCCTGATACTGATAACTAGAATAGTTGTACATCTGAAGCGAGATTCTTTTTCAATCAAAACAACCATTTGTGACCTTCATTCAGATTGTAAAAAATGTATATAATCCTAACTTAAATCAGCAGCATTGACATACTTTTTTTAAACGTTCGACAAGTCTAAAATATGGCAAGAAGGAACTAATGCAAGGAAGGGACTAAAGAGACACATTAGAAGCATTGTCTGTAAGACCCCAAAATAATATATAATTAATTATTTTAATTCTTGGGCTACTTCTGAAGTTTTAATAATATTTTGGAATTCGTTTTGAATAAGTAACATATCTTTATGGGCCTTTGGAGTAATTTACTAAGTTTAGAGAGATAAAAAGACTGGTTAATTTGTGTTTTATCGTTAAATTGAGTCTGATCTTTTAGAGAGAGGAGAAGAAAGAGAAAATTAGGGCTTGAGGATTTCAACCTTCTACTCACAAATGGTAAGTGATCGATCCTAAACCTTAATCAAAATATAATTGATTTGAAGATTTTAATCTTAGTGGTTGATTTTATTAATTAGGTTTGATACTTTCGAAAGGTTACGCAACTTTGCGAATCTTGTAGCGTGAATTGAGGTAAGAGTTTCATGTACAGATCTGCATCATATCATTGTGTCACGGTATTTCGATTTTGAATCAAAATGTATCTTTTATTAAAATTATCGTTGATTGCTTTGATGTTGTATTTTTATTTTTATCGAATTCGTACTGTATCCATCTCAGACTTATTTTTGTATTGTTAGTCGTTTGCTGCATACAATGATTACAATCGCTGTTGTAGCCCGTTGCCTGGTACAGTTTAGCCGTAGTGCAGTTCCAATTTCTTTTCCTTTCTCTGCACGATGGTTGCTCAGTATATTGTAAAATCTGAAAACACATCATGTCCCATCATCAATTGGTCTAAGAAAGGTACATGTTCTTTTGGTTAGAAGAACACATAGTCGTGCAATGGGAAAAGTGGCTTGCCACTTGTCACTTTTTAGTTGGTGCAATAATTTTGTCTTCCTTTTACTCTCCGTATTGTTATTTTATAATCCCGTGCTTATACGGATTCGGTTTAAAGTGATTTTGCTTCCGTTGCACTCGTCTTTTTATATTCTTCGATTTGAGTATAAAATCGAGTATTTTCTGAAATCGTTAAGCTACCCTATTTGAAATACAAAGTTTTGATATTTTGCGATTCTTATGCGTATGAGATATTTTGAAGTCTATCGGACCCCTTTGAATTGAACTAATGTTAGAACCTTCACGTGCTTAGGTTAACGTGGTGCCATGACATGATATGGCAATTGCTACCGGTATGCAACTTTGAACTTAGAACCTTCGCGTGCTTAGGTTAACGTGCTTTACACACACGTGTTACGTGATTGTATTGTTTTGATTAGGGCTAATTACACTTATATCCCTGAGGTTTTGGGGTAATTACACGCGAGGACACAAAGTTTCAAAATGTAACACTTGTGTCCATTGACAAACGGAATACAAAAATACTTAACGGTTCTGACAAAAAGACCAAGTTGCCCCTAAATAAAAGTTGAAACCCTGATTTGCCCCTGAGACCACATGAAACCCTAATTTTCATTGTCTCCCCCCCCCACCCACCCCTCCCTACCCCATCTGCATCCCCCTCGCCCTTCCCCGTCACCCACCCACCCTACATGCTTCCCTTCCCCGGCGCCGCACCCCGCATGCCTCATCCTTCCTCGTCACCCCGTCACCGCCCACCCTGTCTACCTCCCTTTCCTCGTCACCGCCCACCCCAAGCCACCGCATGTAATCTCCTGCCGGCGTCGAAACCTATTGCTGGCGTGGTGGGGTGGTGTGGACAGGGGCTGCCGGCGGCGAGGGGCCGGGGAAGGAGGGACTGCCGACGGCGGGGGCGGGGGAGGGAGGCGACGGCCGGCGGGGACTTCAGATTCACCGGCAATGGGAGAGAGAACATAAAACCCTATTTGCAAATTAGGGTTTCAAGAATATCCTAATTTGCAAATTAGGGTTTCAAGAATATCCTAAAACTAAAACTGATAAATAAATCATATATAATAATAAACAGATATTGTTCAATATATACAGTACAAGGGGTAGTATCGTCATTTTAAAAATACATATTGATGACATCATACAAAAAGTACAATTTTTGGATGGAACCCTAACGGATGGACACGACTGATACATTCTAAAAGTGTTTGGTCACGGAATGTTACATTTTGAAACTCGTTGTCCTTGACTGTAATTATACCCTAACCTCAGGGATATAAGTGTAATTTGCCCTTTTGATTATTAGTTCAATTATTTGATTATGACATTTTGACTTTGATTCGATCTTTGATGGGTTAATATCCCGTAATAAGATTTGTCGTGCCAAGATTACTATCGTCTTTGCACCTTGTTTTCATATGTTTCGTTTTGACTCAGCTACATATTATTGGATACCTGCGTTGTACTCTGTGGGTGTGTGCGTGTGATCTTTACTGGGCTTTGTGCTCACCCCCCTTTCTCCTTTCATTTCAGGTATTTAAGCTGAGACATCAGTAGAAGAGTTATCTATAAGCATGAGTCAGAATTGTTATTTAATTGTAGACTCTTTTTTAGTGACTTGAAAATGAGAGCTTGTAATAGTTTGATTAAGTAGTTTTTGGTAACCCCAATGTTTGGGAAGTGACTATTGTTATTAGATTTTCGCTGCATTTATTAGACTTTGAGGATAAATACAAATGCTTTTGATTTGGGATACATTTAGAGTTCTGATTATCATTTTGAGGTTATGTTTTTAGTAAAAATTCTTTGGGTATAATATTTCTGGTAAGCAAGAATATTTTGAATTAGTATGTGTAGGTCCGCCTCCGGGTCGGGGCGCGACAATGTCGAAGGTCCGAAGGAGAATAGGTGATTTAATCTAATGAGATACATTAGAAGCATTTTCCAGTAGGTTGTAGTAACTCGACATCAAGAAGAAGTAGCTGCTGCCCATTTTGCACCTTTGCCAACAAAGATTAGGGCAGCTCGTTCGTCTCCCTTTGTGAAGCCCTCATTTCCTGCATTTCTTTCGCCAACTCATTTAATCGTTGTTCGATCCCTCTTTCCTATTCTTTATTTCTTCCAACTCCATTTCTATTTGACGCCTGGAAGAGAACGAGCTAGACTGCTGACTAGCCCTGCAGCGACGTAAATAACTTGTTTGGTGCCAATAACCTTTTCAACAATTGATTCCCAATTCATTGGTTCCGCACGCTCTGATTGAGACTATGCCAACTCTTGTTCCATAACTTCCTACAATTACGTGCAAGAAATAAAAACAAATCCATGTAAAGTCGAAAGATATAAAAAGGAGCTTATAATCAACTGATATGTTACATGCTCCTTTTTGGCATCTTCAGTAACTAACCTTCTTTTTACTTTCATTGTATTTTGTTAACTTAAAAAACTCAACCAGGGTAGGGGTACGTCCAGTCTTAATTGCCTACAAAATGAAAGAGAGTCTGTAATTAGTAATTAGCTTGCATTTCATGTTACAAGAAAGAAAGAACAATCATACAAGCACCACCTCCTAAATTTTTCGGTTATAAGACTTCGTTCCCGTAATATGAGGTGAATTTTGATTTTGTCAATTTTTCTTCTTACAACATAGGATATGGGAAATGTATAATTAGCATTAGAGAAATTTATTAACATTCAATTAACGCACATACCTTGAATTTGGGTGAGGCAAAGTAATGGCAAAGGTGTTGCCATTGATCCTTTAGTATGCCTTCAGGTGGGTTTGGGAGTGCCGCCTCCAATGATGGATAGCGCTCGAAGTGGTTGTGTAGCCTATGATGATTATATCGATATTGTCTCTGCATTTGTGATTCCAAAGTTTTCTTGAATTCCAGACTGTCATCAACATCAAAAGGTCCCTACAATCATATATTACATTTTTTGTAAGTACTTAAGCACTTATTCATATCTATTAGGAGAAAACCCTTGTGATCATAAACATAGGGATCATAGCAGTTGCTTATAGATGCATGCCACTAAATCAAGACGAACTGATATAATAAAGAATTATAAGGTGGCATCCAATTGCATACAGATGCAGGCCACTGAGAAGTGACGGCATTAATGAACTGAAATGATCAAGGGTTAACCCTATTAGCGAAATCATCTAAGTACTTAGATACATAATGAAAGCCATATAAAGTTTTAAAATGACTGCGATGATCAACCAGTATAAAACACACAGATACACACACACCCCACCATACAGACACTATACATATATACATATCATGGTTTTAAATCGCAATTTCGAGATACGTATCAAAAACGATGACGGTGTAACGGTATCGGAAGTATCAGGTGTTATGTAAAGGGAATCGATTACTAAAGTTCTGAATTTTACGAAAGTAAGACATTTCTAATTCTTCATATCAACGTATCCTTGAATGCGAAAATCACAGAATATGGTACAGGAAATGAAGAAGAAAACAAATTAATGGAATTGAGCATTTAATTGAAGAAAACTTCAGCTTTTATTAACAGATGAAACACTTCTTCACATCTTTTTTACGTTCCAACTTAGAGAACTCTCATCTCCTCCTAACACTCAAAAAACCATTTGTACGCTCTCTTTATTGGATTTTGCCAAACTCGACCACGACATCAGGCTTCTTCACCTCCTCCTTCAGAACACTGACAAACAGCACACCATTTGTTAGAAACTCATCATTAGTCAATTGGCAAACAAAAGAATATTTATAAGAACAAACATCCAACCAGTGCAATCTTTTTTACTACTTTATTACTCATCCCACCTTCTTACATTCCGACAACTTCATTACTCTTCCCACCTCCCTACCTTCCTTCTTCCATTCAGACAGCTTTTTATTTGACAAACACACTCACTTGTTTATATAGACTAATCTCTCATTCTGTATATCATATATATCCGTATTTTTGTTTAATCTCTTTTTAATGTGATTGCATGTATGTATTTGTATGTCAAGTTTCAAGTTTATTTTAGTGGCATGCACATTTGGATTGTGTTGGATAAGATCATCGTCAACTCTAACATAGGAGGTGAGGCTCTGTATATTTCGTTCAAATTTTTACTATTACTTGAAACTTTTTTTGCTTTTCCTCTATTTGAGTCCGTATTTAAACTCTTAGATTTATCTCCAAGCATATAACGGTTATAAGAAAACAAAAAGGTTTGGATCTTATACAAAATTTGAATCATGATTTCCCTTTTTTTTCTTGCAATTCTTCAACTTATTTTTTGTTTTGATGTTTCATCTCCAGATCTCACCTAGAATGCTTCTTTTTGATACTGTAGGCAAACAAAAAAATGGCGGTCGCACTATATCATAGTCATTCTTAACATTTACCCTTCTCAATAATCTATGTTGTGTTAATCATATGTAAAATTGCTATAGCATTTTACTGTTTTTGACATTTTTAGTAGTTATGACTTGAAAGTATAGATGTTCACATATCTAATTTTCTCATTTACTGGAACTTTTTATCTGACAAAAGTTTATTGTTCTTATCTCAAAAAAGTTCTATTAATTATATTTTTTATTTGTGTAATTACATCATAAAGGGTCGCTACATATATTTCGCAACAACATTATTGTTCAAAGACAAAATAATATAGGACATTCTTTTCTAGCACCATTTGAGCTATTATTCATGGTTCATCCAAGTACTTTGTTCCAATTATTTTAAAACTATCATTTTCAATTTAGTGACTATGATTATTTTTGTAGTATTCACAGGCATGTCACTACATATGCCGATTCACACTTTATTCAAAAAAGTTTGCATCTGACCAAATATGGCACATATAGCAAATCTTATCGTTTCATTCTGAACTTTCTGGTGAAGTTTTGCGTAAATTCAAATTTTCAAATTGAACTCTATCTAATTGTGTTATTTAATTTTTCTAAGTACATTGTATTTTTTTCATAATTTTGAAATTCTCTCTGCTAAGTTTCAAAAATTATCGCAATTTCGAGATACATATCAAAAACGATGGCGGTGTAACGGTATCGGAAGTATCAGGTGTTCTGTAAAGGGAATCGATTACTATAGTTCTGAATTTTACGAAAGTACCAGCAAATTAAAAAAATAACGGCAATAAACATATATTTTGACTCTTAATCTTCAAGATGTTACATTAATCAATTGTTTTGGTGTCATATGGGCTATAAAGCCCTTACTACCCATAACCCACTTTTTATTTCAATTTCCCGTGTAGACTTAAAGTCTCCAACACTCCTCTCACAATATTTTTCATTCGCCAACACCAACATGAATCTCTCTCTTTCCCACTCTCTCACACACCCACATACATATCTCTCTTTCCCTCTCTCACACACAAAACAAACTCTCTGAATAACTAAAGGCAGGCTCCTGAATTAAGAACTCCCTCCCTCCCTGACCCACATCCAACAGCAAAAGTACCGGCTGAGAATTTCGTTCTAACTGAAATATCGGTGCGTATCCGAGTTGGGACCTCTAGATCCCCTTGCATATCGGCCGATACAATATGTAACAGCTGATATTTACAACCATGATACATATCATGGTTTTAAATCGCAGAATCGGGATACGTAACGGTAGCGGTTGCGGTGTAACGGTATCAGGCGTATCGGACGTTACGTAACGGGAATCGGTTATCGCGACTGTGAAATTTTTTCAAGCATTAGCAAATGCTTAAAACTCAATGATATGAAGGTTGTGAGCTTAAGATCTTTCATTTTAATGGTTTAAAGTTTGTTTTAAACACATTGTTGGGTCAAAATCTCTTTTAATTAAGTCCAAGTGAGGATAATTTAATATTTGGACAAAACAAAAAAGTTGTATACAATCTGGCCATAAAATTATTAACTAAATTTAAGAAAGAGCCTAACTCTCATTATTTATAACTTATAAAATTCCACATATTAATGTCACTGACATCATAGTTGCTGCATTTAACAAGTCTTCTACCACCAAAATGAATGTCGTATAGGTTCTTCGATCTCTGTGTCATCTCTATATTCACTAGATCCCTCTCCAAATAAGTAGTTAGCAGCATTAACCCCATAGTTATTACTATTACTAGCACTAGCACTAGCACTGGACGCTACTTCTTGTTGCTGTGCAAAATAGCCATGGGATCCACTGGACTCTGATTGTCGTTGTTGTTGTACAAAATAACCTTGGGATCCACTAGATTCTTGTTGTCCAACATAATTATGGTCTTGAGGCACTAGCAAAACAAGGTAACCATGTGGATAACTCTCTAGAGATGGCTGGTGAGGATAAAACTGTGGTGGTGGGCAATGAGCGACCGGTGGATAATAGTACGATGGTGGTGGCGGATATGGCCGAGGATAAGAAGGATAGGTGGATTGTGGCCCTTGTGGGTCTTCCAAGTCCAAGATTGCCAAATCAATTCTCTAGGTTTCTTGAAGCATCAGCTGGAGCATGTGGACGTGGACGTGTTACTTGTCCACGTCTCCTTGATGCTCCCCAATTTTCCGGCTGGGGCAACTGTTCATGATTACTGATCACTTCATTATTATCACGAGCTCCATTCCATCCAACCTCTCCACCATAAGGTGACCAAGAAGTAGGCTCAACGAAGTCGTCATTTTGTTCTTCGATGTGATCACCACCACTACCACTGGGTGGACTTAATGAAGCACCAATATGATTACCAGAGTCGGTATATGATTCCATATGTGCATTTACATAGTCTTCATCATTAAGATCCAAATCATCCAACCACTCAGAATTGTCTTGGCTATCCAATACAGGGCGTTCTCTCTCTTCCAACCATTCACTTAATGGATCATCTTCATTAAGTATGTAATCCAAGCATATGAGGTTAAAAGCATCTTCTATTTCTTTTGGCTTTTCCTTGTAGCCTATCAGATCTTCAGCCTCATATTGTAATAAACATAGACAAGTCGATTTAACTTTTGGGACTTCAATCTATTTCTTGTCTTTGTGTGTATGAGGCTGAAGGTATTCTAGTTACGCTCGCAATTAGAAGATGATGTTGTTTGGCTCAACACTCTTATAGCTATTCGTTAACGTTCAGGCATAAAACTGCCATAATGTATCCACCATTCAGCTGCATAGTAATAGCAACCGTACAAAATTAAGATTTAAAATTTCAACCAATAACAATTTTGTTATTGTAGAATATAAATGTTATAGTTTGTCTAATTACCCGATTTGTTTGTTTAACTGCTTTTTGGGCCAATACTATTTCAAAAGAGTCATGTCTGTCACGAAATAACAAAATCTACACAATGTGTAAAACTTTAAGCACGTCGTAAACCAAGTTTAAAGTACAATACAAATTATAATATGTAAGTGCGTATTTTATTATACTGACTTGGTTGATAGTTCTGATTTGATTGTCAGCAAGAGGCTCTAGCCTCTAGATCACCTTTTTAACTGCTTCCAACAAATTTCTAATACCCAAGAAAGATTCACCGTATTAAAATTGCAGATTCAAGAAGTAGCCTAACACGTGAAAAAATAACTAATTACTGAATACTTATATTTGATTTAAACAATGAATTATAGTTACATATTGGTTTAGTAACTTAACGGCCATGTTCGAAAATTACCTCTTCTCAATCATTCTGATATAGCCTGCTGAATGTCAACTACTCTTCATAACGGCGAGCTTGGCCCTCTCCATTGCTTTGTAAAGAAAACCCATGGTAGGTTTCTCATCTCTATCTACTAACCGTAGAACCTTTACAAGTAGCTCTTGCACCTTCAAAACATCGACAGCTTTAGTCCAAAAGCTTCACTCAAAAATGATCTTCTTTACCAACTTGTCATTGCTCAATTTGAATATTTACATGCATTCCACTCATTAGACCTAAACATATCTTCCAAAGGCCCCTTAAATTGGCAAATGGTTTCCAAAGTAACAAAATTTGTAGCAAAACGTGTGATTGCAAGACGTAGAAGCTCTCTGTCAGTAGTGAAGGTTTTCATGTAATCAATCACCCAGTTAAAGCTATAAATGAACTTGGTGATCTCCATTGCTTTTCCTAGCACCTCTCCAACAGTTTTCCTCTTGCCAATATCTTCCAGAATGAGGTCAAGGCAATGAGCAGCACATGCAGTCCAATATAAATTGGACGCTTTCACATAAGCCTTTTGCCGTCAGCTTTTATAGTAGCTTCATTGTCCGTTACAACTTGAACAATATACTGCTCCCCAATCTCATCTACGACCTTCTCCATGATTCCAAAGTAATAATCTACAGTCCTGCTCGGAACATTTGTAACATCAATAGACTTGTGAAAGATTGTACCTCGAGGGCTATAAGCTAGGAAATTAACTAAATGTCTTATGGTACCACTCGACCATCCATCACACATGAGTGTTACACCCCTCTTGTGCCAAATAGGCCGATGAGATTCAATCCACTTCTTTAAACCTTCAAATTCTCTGGGTAAATAAACTTCACTGACCTCATGAGGAGTGGGAAGCTTTATACCTTTTCCTACGTGTCTTGCAACATCCAAAATCGGTTCAAACCAAGGACTTGTTACAGAGTTAATTGAATGTCAGCCAAATATAACAAACTGGCTAACTGTTATGCCCAACTTCTTTCTCAGACCTTTCATAACTGATGTGCTGATCTTAGTCTGCTTAGAGCCTTTATATCGGTGAAGATCAACATCCACATTTTGCAATCTTGACTCTGGTGTAGTTAGATCAACCCACCTATTCTCACTAATAGACTCACGCACGCTAGAAGATCATTTAGGTAGACGAGGCTGAGACCCACTACTCCCTCCTACATCATATCGCTTCCCTGCACTTGATCTAAACCTCTGTCGTTGCTCTAACTCTCTTTGTTCTCTCATGGGCTCCCTCCCTGCCATTGTCATCTCTTGATCTGAATCATCACCAGAAACAACACGAAAGTGATCTTCATCACTATCGTTATCACGCTGACTTTCTCTAATATGTTGCACCACTTATTCTTTCCTTTTCTCCTTATCTATTTGCGTCTTCTTATAACCTTGAAGAAGGTTTATCATTTCTACTCTAACTTCAGCGCTAACAGCAGGACAACTTGAAACTTGTCCTTTTAGACGATAAAGATGCTGCTTCAATCGAGTAATACCGCCCAAACTTATCAACTTTCCACGAACCTTGCAAGCCAATTTATGCCTATGGCACCGGATCGGCAAACTTCCAGCCAATATCATTACTAGGAGCCTCATTGACATTCTCTCCCGCATTTTGACGTGGCATTTTGAGTCTTGAATAAATAAAATTTTGATACCTTGCAATTTTAAATACATTGTATTTAAATTAAATTTGCACAAAAATAAAGCATAAACTATAAATCGTTAATGTTTAATCTACAATTGATAGTAAAAGTTTATTACGTATTATCAATTAAAATAAGTTATTGAATTTAAAACTTCAAGTTAGAACCATATACATAATTCCAAAAGCAAGTAAGAGAAAAACAATAGATAAAAGTACTAAAATCTAAATATCTAATACAAACAATGTGCCGGATAAAAAGTCAGAGTAAATAAATAAAAGTGTTTGACATTTTGACCTACTTTAATTGAAGGATTTGAAGAGCTCTGTGTGCCTCTCTCAGAAAACTCACCTGCACAGCTGCACTCTCTCAGTGACTCAATCCCACGCACGACTCCCACAGTCCCACTGTCCCACGGCTCACCGGCCCCCAAAGGCCAAATCCCAATCTCCCACGCCCACCGCGACACTCGTCCCAACCAGTCAGCCGTGACCCAGGTGAGTCAAGTCAGTCAACGACCGGCGGGAGACGACAGTAGCCAAACACCGATGTAGCTGCCCTCGGCCAGTCGGGCTTCGTCCTTCCCAGTTCCCTCCTTCCTTCTTCTACACGCCTATTGCTAGTCGCTACCTTCGTCTTTCTTTGTTTGATTCTCTCTGATTTGTATGATTGTATGTTTGTGATTTCTGTAAATTGGTTGTTGCAGTGGAGAGGAGAGGAATTTATAGAGAGGAAAAGTGAGGAAAGTTAGATAAACCGAGAAAGCAGATTTCTTTCACAAGCCTACAGTAATTCAATTTGTAGTTTTGCACAATAATTGATTGTAGTTCAAGTTCTTTACATTCAATGATTGGTGCTTGAAGAGTTGAAGACTTGAAGGAGATCAGAGGAGATGCAGAGTCAGAAGATTCTCCAATAATTCTCGGAAGGAGACAAAAATATCAGATTTCAAATCTTGCGTAGCAGTACATAACGGTATTTATCGGCGTAATGGCCAGTTACGGTTCCATAACGGCGATACGCCTATGAAATTTACTAGCACCGGTATATCGGTGTATAGCAGTATCGGACCCCTGAAATACCGTTACGAATCGGCCGTTACAGTACATATCGGCCATTTTTTAAAACCCTGATGCATATATATTTTATGTACACGCGCACGCACTCACACGCACACGAATAATCTTTCCCAGTGATTTTGTCCAATATTCAGACACTTGTTATACAAAGACAACCTGTTAAACAAGTACTTTTACCGAGTCCAGCAGCAGTGGCCATTCGCCGCTTCAGCATTGAGAGCATAAACTTATAGCACCCTGCCCATGTACACGCATTATTTTTTTCCAGACTAATTTGCATAGGTGATTTGAAATAAGTACTGGTTCAGTTTTTATACAATACCATGTTCCAAAGAAGTTCACTTCAGAATGTCTCAATTCCCAAATACAAAGCAAAGAGTTCAATTAAGATTGTTATTGCCACTTGCCAGACACAACCACACTGAAACAATGTTTACAAAAACCTTGTAACTAAAACTGATGATACAACAATTTTAGTAGCGTTTTCTAAGAGCTATCAACACTCTACAAAGCTAGTAGTCCTATATATAGCCGTGCAATACACCTAACCCAAGTCCCAACCTCCACAACCACAACCCCTACCTCCAAATTACTAACAGAAAGTGTTCACATCAGTGGTGATATATGCATATATATTCATTTTAAACACACGGAACTCATTTGTATAAATTCACTTCACTCTTTAATTCAAGAACTTGAGGGTCCAGAGAGAGAAAACTCTTGGACGTGGACTGTGACTCTTGGATTCCAACTTGGACTGTCAAATGTCGAGTCGTATTCACCCCAGTCTGCACTCTCGTATCTTGGACATAGACCGTAACTCTTGGACTTCAGCTTGGACTGTCGACTGTCTAGTCGTATTCGCCTCAGTCCGAGGTCTTGCATTGCTGCCACTACTCAGGCTCATATGTGTGCTTACTCTACCCTTGCTCTATTTTAGGTGACTTGTATCTTTTGCTTTTGCGAAACCTCCTCGTCCCACTTCCTTGACATCACATTTAATGTGAACGAGACAAAATGGAGCAAATCAAAGGAATAATTTAGAGAGAAGGAAACACTTTCACACACTTTTTTCCCAGCACTAAACTATAAAACTCATTTGTGCTACTCAGTTTTATGTAACAAATGTCCAACAAAGAATCACCTAAGTTGAAAGTTAAAGTTATTGAAACCAATAAAACAACCTTAGAGGGGGGTGAATAGGGTTTTTGAAATATAATGGGGAATTTAAACTAAGCACAATCATAAATCTCAAACAAACCAAGTAATACTTGAATGAAGATGCTAACTAAACAATCTCAAACAATTAAAGAGAAATAAGTAAAGAGATTGAGTTAGAGATACTTGACAAAGAGATTTAAATGGTTCGGCTTGATATACCCTCAAGCCTACATCCACCTCTTCAAGGAAGTCCCTTGCAAGAGCACTAGAATCCACTAGCAACAATCTTCTTCCGGGTTAAGATCAAAACCCTTACAACACTTGGTGATATCCCCACACCAAGCACAAGCCTTGAATCCACAAAGCTCACCTAAGACTTGACAAACCCAAGCCTTGATCACAATCCTTTTACAAAGATCAAATGTGTACAAAGAAACCCTCTTGAAAGAAATGAGTACAAATGAAGCTCTAGTGCAATAGAGAGATGAGATAATTGATGACTTGAAGTATGCTCACTCTAAATCAAAGAAATGCTCACAAAGATGCTCTCTTTAATGATGTAAAATCATGAAGATGAAGAGAGAAAAGTTTAATCTATGTGCCTTGATGTTTCTCTAATGAATGGAGGCTTAGAATGTGATTTCCATAGTGTATGATGAAGCCCCAAATCATTTATATAGAGAAGAGATCAAATATAGCCGTTATAGGCATAAAGTGGGCAAAACTGCCATTGCAGTCGACTGTAACCCAATGCAGTCGACTGTAATCCCTCGAAAATAGCCGTTGGAGTTTTGTCCTCGAAATAGCCGTTGGAACTGAATTTTGACCAATGCAGTCGACTGGATTCACTACAGTCGACTGTATTACCCTACTGCCTATCGGCTGCCTCACGGAACCCCCTTTCCTATTTTGGGCATAACTTTCTCTAGAAAAATCGGATTGAGGTGCCGTTTTTTGCGTTGGAAAGCTAATGAAAATTTTTATCAAGATATGAAAAGATTAGCACCAAAAACAGTTTTGAGAAAATCTGAGTAAGATCCAAAGTTCACTCATTTTCAAGAACCACGCTTGTGTGAATGATTATGAACTCACATGCAATGCACAAGGTGTCCTAAGGTCTTTTTAGGTCATAGTCATCAATCCAAGCATCAAACCAAGACTAGTTACATAATAGGAAAGATCAATTATAATCGATAGTAACTTAGCCGATGCATTCTTTGTTGCTCTTCGACATTGGACTCGATGAAGCTTCTATAGCATGTCCACTATAACTTTAAGCTTCTTTGGCTTTAATCCATCTATCCAACTTCTCAAATGTGTCTTCATAAGTGTGCATGTATATACCTACTAAGAATACACTCAAAGCACACATTAGAACATAATTAATGTGTAGTTATCATCAAAACAAGATGTAAGCCTAGGTTATCCAACCATAGGGCTAACAGTTATTAATACCATCAGAAGAAAATTAAGAAACTTTAACACAATTGAAGAAGGGGATCAAAGACGACAACAAAAGGTCATACCTGTATCTTTATGATTATACAGGGAAATCACAGTCGAATATTTCCTCGTTGAAATTGCATGTACGGCTTCCAGTTGCTGGTCGCTTTTCATAGATCCGTGATTTTAGAGGTACAAGGTTTTATGGGGAGAACAAAGGCAGCTTAGGTCTCCAAAGAAGGACTTCACTTAGCATAGACTTCACTTAGCATAGATTACATTATATATCACAATTTAGCATAGACTTCACTTAGCTCTATTCTGTTTGGGTAAAAAGACCCATTATAGTGCATGGACTTCACTTAGCATAGATTACATTATATATCACAATTTACACATGTAAAAATAGAAAAGGAACCGCCTAATTGAAGAAAAAGAAGGGCTGAAAATCTGCGGCAATAAGAAGCTACTTTGGTAACTGAAGTGCTACAAATCTGCATAATATTCAACATTCCCCCCAACACCTAACTTGCTGGAAAAAAAAACATGATTATAATAGTGATACCACGTCACCATTACCGCCCAACAATGATACCACTGTAGAATAGTCAAATCTCATGAAATTGCCACCGGAGTCCCGTCACTATCCTGGATCCAAGCAGTATCCACGTCAACAATGGCTTACGCCGTATCTTGCACACCGTCATCTCCGCTGCCCCACATCCATTACAAGAAAATTGGTCACTAGTGACAACAGAAGTTGTAGAACTACAAAGTTGTCATTGATTACTGTATTGACGAAATTTTGTTGTCGAAGGAGTTGTCACTATAGTTCCGTCACTAAAGACTTTAAGCGACAATAATAAACGATTTGTCACGAAATCTTAAAGTCGTGTGACAATAACAAAGTTTTCACTTTTTCATGACATTTGGCGACAACTTTATTGTCACTTGATGTTCTCCAATATTGTCGCTTGAACCCATGTTGTCACTAATGAACTCTCCCAACTGACTTGAATTGAGATCCAATGCCTTGTCAAAGTTTGTCTCTAGGCGACGACAGTGATGGTGTCACAACTTCAAATATGTGATAATTATGATGGTGTCACAATTTTCACGTGTCAGTTCATATTGTCAAGATTGTCATTTGTGTCAATTACTCGTGTTGCCACCAGATTATTCATCGACAACTTGTCGTTACTGCCATTTTGATTTTTTTCTGTTGTCACTATACACGTCGGTGATGAATATATTGATGTACCGACAAAAAAAAAATTTCTCCTTATAATAATACCTACTTGAAGTTTTCATCTCTTCTTGCTTTTCTTGTTACTCAAGTATGATATTTTTGCCTATTATAAGTGCAAAGTTAAAGAGGAAAGGAATTATTTTTTCTTTCTTTAAGCGGACCGGGCTTTCTTTCACTTTGACCCCTGGTAAATGAGCTTAACTCAAACAGGAAAAAACGCTGGTCGTTACTAGACTAGAAGGTGAAATGAAAGTATCGTTAACGATCTAATTTAAGCGATTAACCAACTCTCCAATGAAAAAAAAATAGAAGAGGAAAAACCAAAACTTCCAACTTTATTTGTTGGTTGGACTTCCTTTGTTGTGCTTAAGATCAATCTGTCTAGTTGTATACGAGGTTAACTAACTACCCGATAGTGCTGGTCTCTTCTTCTGACTAGAAGAACTTGGGAGACTGGCAGCCAAAACCAACCAGTTGAGTGAAGGCAGAGATCTTGACTCCCGCTTTCTAAACTCATGTAACAGATTTCTTGTATTTCTTGTTGTACTACGTAGTAATATATCCCAATTTAAAGAAAAGGTTGGCTGGCTTTAGCTTTCCAGTGTTCTTTTTGAGATTTGATATATGAAAAACTAACTCATTTTGTGCTGTGATAGGCTCAAGAAGGGGCAGATGTTTCTGGTGTCTTGACAGTGATGACTTTATAAGGGATGTAAGTACAATCGATTACATTTTCTTCACAAACCACCACGTTCCTCAAGCTCATCACGGATTTCAGTTTGAACCGCCCATTTAGATGGATCAATTCATGTTAAAGGAATCCGCAAACGCATGGAATTAGAGCTCAAAGATCGTGTGATCATCTTCAAAAGCCATGGAGAGTTCTGAAGAGAGAAGGGACGAATTTTGTTTTGAAAGGACGAGTCCTGAATATATATAGTCGAGTAGCCCTAATTTATATAGAGTTAGGAGTCAAAAATTTTAAAAATTCATAAAATTTTATTGGAAAAATTGTCCGATTTTTCTATTTTCTTTGCACATTTAATGGTCCATGGTTTTTATCTACCGTCCAGTTCTCTCAAAAAAATTTGAATTTTCTTCTTACCAGCCGGTCGGTTTTGGCTTGAAATTTGATTTTTTTTCTCTGACTAACCATCCAGTTAGGCCTTAGAATTTGATTTAAGCTCTGACCAACTGGCCTGTTTTCCTCGGGAGTATTTTAGTCACTAGATAAATTTTCGTAGGATTTGCCTACTTTTAAGCCAAACCATGTACCTACAAAACCTCAATTCTCAAACCTCTAGTTATCAAACTCCAGTTTCATTCATTCTAGGCCCATCCTTCTTCTTTCTGTGCATGTGTGTGATCATATAGGTAAAATACATTCAATGTGGGAAATCACGATAGTCATTAACTAGAAAAGACAGAAAAATAAGTGATTAAACTACATCAATGTTTGAAACCAAGTCCCTAAAGGACTCTAACCAAAGTTCTAACTTCTAGGCCTAACTCTAGACTTAAGAACAAACAACAGTAGTTGTCTTCAGGGCTTCCTCGGGATCTCCTGATGATGGGCACCTCTTCACGGCTATACTCTGAGAGGCCTCTTAGGTCTCCTCCTCGGCCTCCTCGCTTACTTCCTCAACTTTTTCAGGTGTGGCTTCAGTCTTCGTGGCCTCATCCTCACTCTTTTCATCAGCTTTCTCTTCTTTGGGTTCAAGAAAGGATTCCACAACCACCGCCTCATTCGATTAAGGTTTCTTATATGTATGTCGGAAGAGTTGGGCGATCCTGGATGATTTTTGTCTTCACTTCAAGGGAGGGGCAGGAGCCTTTCTCTTGCTTCCTATGGCTACTTCTTTGTCCTAAGATGGGGCCGGCACCAGTATAGGCTTCTTCTTCTAAGTTCGGGTTACCGTTATACTTTTTATTAGCTTGCCTTTGTGAATGACTGGAGTCGTCCTAGGGGTACCAGTAGCAGTAGCAACAGCAACAGAGGCTGGGGGCTTCATGGAGCTCGGCTGATGACTCGAACCACCTCCTGAAGGTGGAACCGAAGGAGTGGGCATATGCGTCTTTATACCACGTTTCGTAGGCCCATACACAGAGAGCATGTCTTAATAACCAGACACCATGTGTAACATCCCGGAATTTCTGGAACGTTAACACTCGATCCATCAATCACTAAATCATAAAATCCTCAACTCAAACAAAATAAATACTACCAATCTGTCAGAGCAACTAATCCATCGACTTAATCATAGTTGAAACATCAAGTCCAAACTAACAAATCTAAATAACAATAATGACCCACGCAGGGGTTCTAAAGACTAAGACTGAAACTTAAATTCTCTTTCGCTCGGCTCAGATCTAGTCCACCCCCAAAACGATCTATTGTTTGTTATAACCTGCGGAAAAGAAGTCAAAGGGGAGTGAGCTTTTGAGAGCCCAGTAAGGTCGCACAAAGATTTAAAAAAAATAAGAAAACGATACGGACGATTTTTCATATAAAACTTTTGAGAGTATTTTCAATGAAATACAACACTTAGACAAAGATGAACAAAACGAACGAGTTTACATTCAAGTCCAATAACAACTTTTTGAGGAATTTTGCTTTCGATGAAATCACTACAATACGATATAAACATAAGGATGAGTATTCAACTCATTCCCTTAAATAATATTCATTTGAAACACTTCGGATATAATAAAGCATGAATGGATAGTATTCAAAACAGTTCAAATGTAATAAAACATAGACAGGAAACATTGAACATGAGTAGTACAGAAGCAAAGCCACCCCGGCAGTGCTCGATCGCTTTACATATGCATATGTACACTGACTAGTCCATCTAGGTACTAGTTAAACCCATCCAACAGACCATCCTTATAACGCCAACAATACAGACCATCCTTATGGCTCCCAAGTTACTAACTCATGTCAACATTGAGAAACAATAAATAAATTTCAAAACATTTTATGATAATTGAATCGATAAAACAGATGAGAGTAAACAATTTAAGAATTCCAAACGATCGCTATAAGGCTCAATTTAGGCTTTCATGGACAGTTTCAAAACAACTTTTATATCAGCATAAAATCGAATCAATTTAGTTTGTAAAACTGTTCTATAAGCATTTGAAAACAGAATAACGAAATGGGGTTCGGATAGAAATCCCTTACCTCGGTCCAAGCTATGCGATGCTACCAACCTCGATTATAATTCTTTGAATAAACCTAGATTGGCAAATTCATATGTTAGGACATAATCTATACTACAATACTATAAACCTAATATAAACTACCCAAACGGCGCTCAACTCTAACCCCGGAATCACACAACTCAAAGCGCGCCTCGCACACGGCCAACTTAACCGAGAACCCGGTACGCTCTTTAATGCATAACCGTATTCTAAATTTATTATAAATTAAAATAAAACACTTGTATAGCTTAAAACATTATAATAAGTCAAAATATGAATGTTCTGAATTTTTGAATATTTTCGAATTAAAATAATTTCTTTAAATACAATAAAATATCCATAAATTGCCAAAAATGCTTCCAGCTGCAAACTAAGTCCCATAATTTTTGTAACAGCTTTAACATATGTATAAAGATCATAGAAATTTAAATAAGAAATTAAAAAGTATTAAAACTATTTTTCAAATATTCGTTTTGCTAAAAATAATGCGATACGGAAACCATAGCAAATCAACCCCAAAAATCATAAAAATTTTACTGAGTCTTTATTATACCATAAAGACATTACTATAATTTTTCCTAAAACATTTTCTGGGTTTAAGGTCTCCAAAACAATTTTACAAATCTGAAATTACAGAAAATACTAAAAATTCATACGATGTCAGAAAATTATGAAACTTTGCCACAAATTCTAATATAGCCGATCGTACTATACTGTAAATTTTCATGTTCTAATGATAAGCGTGCGCTAACATATTCACGTGTCGATCTAACGCTAACCCAAATTTACCCGTATGAGCTTCTCTTCTTCTTTCCTCTTCCCTGCACCCACTTCCATGACTCCCCAACACCCAGCAGCCCTACGCTTCACACAGCAGATCCATACTTCTCTAAACACACCCTCACCCAACCATTATACACACAATTACCCACATATCTTCACTTACACACACACACATGGCCATAACCAATTGTCTTTCAAACCCATTACAGGTAATGGCAGTGGGTCTATGTATGTGTACTCTGCACATTAAAACACCCCCAACACCCCTTAATTCATGTAAAGAAAGGGCATGGCTGAAAATTAACACATCTCCTACTCTTTCTTTCCTCCTTGTCCCTTACCCACACACTACACAAAACACACACTACACGGCTGCCTTACAGCCCTTCTTCCTCCCTTCATTACACGCCTATAAACCACCTAAACACTCACATGAACCCAGAAATTAATCCCCATGGCAGCCCCTCCATGGATGTCCTCCTCACTCTCTCTCTCTAAGCCCACATGTTACATACACCATGAACACAATATTCACACAACACACGTAGACTGACCCATCTCATATTCCTCAAGGTCCAGTTCCCCTTTTTCTCTCCAATCATCCTTTCATGGCAACAATACACACCAAACTCACGCATACACAGGCTGTCTTCAAGGCAGCCTCACGCACACACTCTTTGTTCTCACACAGTCACACACAAAACACAAAGACCTCGCCACACCCACTGCCTCACGGCAGTGGGTTCTCTTCTCCCCTTCCCTTGTTCCTTGCACCCCTGCTCATGGCCACAGTCACAGCCACCATGGCTGTGACCTTTTCGACCCAACCCGTGCCCTTCATGGCAGCCATCCCTCTTGGTGATGACCCAGCCTACTGTATCAAGCTGCGCACCTTACGGCTCCACTGCGCACACATACAACCACCCATATACACGTCTACAAACACACGACCATATACCTATATACACACTCAAACACTATCTCTCCACACGGCAGAATTCCCTTACCCCTTCTTAATCCCGTAATCAGTAATGAACAAGAGAAAAAGAAAAGTAGGGAAAAACTTACCGGAAAATTTGATCGCCGGAGAACCCTTGTCCCGTCCTCTCTCTTTCACTCTCTTGCTCTCTAGGTCACGTACAGATGGGAAATATGAAGGAGACGGCTGCTCCCTTTCTCAACATAGCTTTATATATCAAACCCTAAATTGATAATTTTCCAAAAACTCCCTACACTTTCATTAGCCGCTCAAATTTTACCCAAAACTTTTATATATATGCGAAATGGTCCAAAATAATATCTATGATAGTTTAGGTGCTAGGAAAAATTATTAACGGGTTGTTACGCCAACCCGTTGTACAAAACGTCGCTAAAAGTAGCTACCTAAAAATATCAAAGCTAACTAAACGAGAATTTATTGTTAAAAATATATACGCCAACGTTAAGTATATACAAAAATGTACGTTGCTAGAAGTTGCCGATAAAAATTCGGTCACGCTAATCACTAAACATTTAAGTTGCCGCTAAAAGTTGTTAAAAAAAAAATATCGACACTAAGAAAATATATTCGCTACTAAAACTTTTAAATAATTCCGAAAAAGGATCGGGGTGTTACACCATGCCCTTTCAGGCTGTGTATCATCCTCTAAGCATCTCAGACGAGGGAGTAGTGGACCGACACAGGGAAAAAACACCAAGTCAAGATTTCGCATGCATGACATGAAGAAATAAAGGAAGATTGAGTTAGAGTTTACCATGTGAATTCGAGCGAATGGTGTAAATTGTCTTAGTAAATGCCAATGATCAGTTATTGCTTAAATATAAATCAGCCGTAGAGGCGCTATAAACAAAGTTTTGAGACATATTATCTGCCATGTTCTTTTCTTTGTCCACCTCAAGGAGGACTATGCAATCCCCCTCATCAAGCTTCGCCGTAGCCCGCAGTTCAAAGTCCCAGTCTAGTACATCAGCACAGGTAGAGCAGCTGGAATCCGAGGCTCGACCACCAAGTGGTGTTGGAATGGCACTCACCCTCCCAGGTAAAACTTCTCTTTGGTGTACCCCACTAGTAGAACCTAGCACCAGGTAAGCTCTAGCTCCTCCAGATACAGCTACTCCCCATGCCACTTGTACAAGGATCCCTAAAAGAGAAAGAAGTAAATTTCGATAGAGAAAATGCAATGAGCATTACTGTGAATATTTAAAGGGAAAATTTATCGGGCCCTGAATCAGGCTGTTAAAGCTATCCTGGTATGCTCCCATAGAAGCCCTGACCAGCTTATCTCAAAAGCTCCACCGGTACATAGTTGGTCTTGTCTCATCCTCGTGCCCCACTTCGAGTCACAGTGAGCACGACTCTCATACCTCAAAAGCCCAAACCTGCAATCAAGAAAAATAGTGAGTGATATGCTATCGAGTGTATGTGAAATATTAAAGGAAAGACTAAGAATGGAGACATACCTCTCATACATCGCAGTAGCCCATTAAACTCGACGACTGACCACTGAATACTAAGCCCATAAAGTGATACAGATGGGCCATAGTCGGAGTACCCCAGTCGTGCTCCCCGATCTCTCCCACATCCTTCAATGCCCTCAAACTTCCACAGCTGAACCGAGTCATCCCCATTGCAAAACAATGTCCCCATTGCAAAACAATGTCTCTCACAGCACATATAGCAAAAACCCTCCTACGTATTGGTCAATTGCCACCTCATCGACATCCTCAAAGGTCAGACCCTCATAGTGAGACCTGAAGGTAACAAGCAAAATGAAATTTCCATTCTTGTAGGATGGAATAGGCCTCCCTCACACACAAATACTCGTGATATTCGCGAAGTCGTAAGGGGAGGGGTGTGTGTGTGTGTGTGATTTAGACAAAAAGATGAAACCTATTCCCTGGTATTATTGTCGCTATGAAATTATCTATGTAATATATAAGATCAAAAATTATCCCTAGACTGCTGAGGCCTATTATACTCCCAACTACGACACCCTATAAGCTTGTAACTACAAGGAAGGATTATGAGGGATGGGGTAGGACTCTCGTTTTACCCTACTGAACCTCATTCATGGGATCTTTATTTGTAGAAGGTTAAGTATCCAATTCGGTGCCTAGCTTATAGGCTTCGATAGCATTCCCCTCGATGATTCAACGATTAGGATGCGCATCAACCCTTTTATAAAAAGATTGCTAAATTATTTTCTTGCCTTACAAAATAAAGTGCTATTACACCTTGAGACAACAATCTTTTATAGAATTATATTAAAAATTTTATATGCCTCATTTTTTTTTTCATTAGAATTTTTGCTTTTGGCTTTCAAGATTATTGCCTTGATTATCGCAATGTATCAAAATTCTGCCTTACTACTAGTCAAGTTTAAGGCAATAAACTCTGCTTCTATTGTAAAAGGGATATAATAGCCTGCTTATTGAACTTCCAAGTTATAGCACCAAGGTGAACACATGACCAATAGTAGCCTTGGTCTTGTCAACGTATGTGATCCAATTGGCATCTCTAAATCCTTTTAAAATACTAGAATAACCAGAATAATGAAACCCATAATTTATTGTCCCTCTAAGATATCTAAATATCATTTCTATAGCATGCCAACGATGAGAACTCGGGTTACAGGTATATTTATTCAAACAACAAACTGCACATGATATATCATGTCTTGTACAATTAGTAAGATCCATCATACATCCAATTATTTTAGCATACTTACGCTGAGACAATTTCACCCACATTTTCTCTAATCGAAAATTCGGGTTGGAACGAGTATCAACATTATTTTTTTATCAATTTGATACCTAAAATCACATTCGCAGAACCTAAATATTTCATATTAAAGTTCCTAGACAGTCACTTTAATAATATGTATATCGGTACCAAAGATAAGAATATTGTTTTAACATATAAACAAAGGAAAACGCAAGCATGTTGATAGGTTGTCACTAAAAACATTTATCAGAATCATTTATAGCAAAGCTATTAGAATGAATAAATTCATCAAACTTTTCATGCTATAGTTCCGGGACTTGTTTCAATTCATAAAGTGATTTATCAAGTGTACAAACTTTTCTCTCTTGGCCTTTTACAACAAAACCTTCGGGTTGGTCTAATTTTTTTTATTTTTTTTGTCCAGCTCACCATTTAAAACCGTTGTTTTTACATCCATTTGATATATTTTTAAGTTATAAACGGAAGCAATAGCAATCAATGTCCTAATGACAAATATGCACATTATTGGCGAGTAAGTATCAAAGAAATCTAATTCATTCCATTTGATTAAGATCTTTGGCTTCAAGCCTAACTTTATAAATTTCAATTGTTCCATCTATTCTAAGTTTCTTCCGAAAAAAATCCATTTATAGCCGATTGCCTTCCGAAAAATCCATTTACAATCAATTGCCTTACTGTTAGGAGGAAGATCAGAATGAACTCAAGTATCATTAGACATGATAGAGTTCATTTCCTATTTATTGCCTCTTTTCAAAAAGGTGCATCTAAAGAAGTCAAAGCTTCACTACATGTCTTAAGATCCTTGTCCACTAGAAATGTAATGCTCCTTACAATCCAGAAGACAGAGCCAAGTTTTGGTTACAGATAATAGAAAAGAACTAGAACAGAGAAATATTAAATCGGCCTCTGAAATCCACTCCACAAATATTATCCTGCATCAAAAGAGAATCAACTCGAAGGAGGCTTCTTGTCTATCAGGCTGCTCAGACCCATGTTTGACCTCCTGTCTTCACATCCATAGCATTTTGTTCTTTAAGGAAAAAATTTGACTGTTACCCCGGTTGGAAGAATCTTCCTCCTACCCTCTATATAGCGACAATCAATCGTCTCTAAATGTTTCTAGTGACTTTTATTTAGTGACTTTAAAAAAGTGCTGCTAATAATTGTCGCTGAAAGTGTTAGAAGAAAAGCCACTAGAATTACGACTAATAATTGTCACAGTTTGTTCTTCTTTTAATGTTTGTTTCTCATTTAGGAACTCCTGTCAATAAGCATCACTAATATCAAAACACGTTAGCCAAAAATTAGACAAATTTATCCGCTTATATATATTCAATTGAATAACCCCCTTCGCTCTCAAATTTTTGTCTTCTTTGACATTTTTAGAATTTTGCAGAAAGTATTGCAAAAACCGAGCCAGTAAAAACCTGGGCGCAATTGCAATTGACGGCCTGATGTGTCATAAGTCAAGTATCTGTTATGGTTCTCGTTAGTTTCATTCTCCAGTTGGTCCTCACCTCCTCCTCCTTTCTGGTACACAAAGTTGAAGCCACACTCCTTTATGCAAACAGTATCCCACAAAAAGTGAAAGTCAACGGTCACCACATCCCCACTTTCCAATTGATTTCCAAACTTCCACTGGCTTAACCATGCCCAGTATTCCCCATCCTCCCCATATACACAGTTTCTAGATACGTACATCCGCGGTAGACCCCTGGTCGTCTTCACGATCACTAAACAACGATTTCCCTGAAGGAAACCAGCATATACACAATAGATGTTCAAGCATCGGATTTTGAGATTGGCAAGTGAAGGCACAGTGAAGGATATTGATGATCCGTTGGTCTTTTCACTGAACCATCCTGTCATCATCTCTCTTGAGGGGACAAATGTGCTAAATATACCGAACTCGTGAAATCCCTGTGCCACAGAAATTGTAATGTCAATATATCTCAGGTGTGGAGACTCCTAATGAAAGCTTTGCCACCAAAACAAAGATGCAACAAATATTGGGTCCTAATACTAACTACTAGTAAATTTCTCTTGTGCCGACACACGTTCTAAACGTGATTCTTGAAATCCCTATGCCAGGAACACTAATATCAACTGACAAATGAGACATAGACAGAGGGTAACAGAGAGCGTACCTGGATGGGTGACTTCCAATCTGTCAACGATAAACCATCATGATAATTCACCTCTATATTTTTCAGAGATTCTACGTCACGCAATCCTAAGTTGTTAATTGTTTCCTTGTCAACTTCCCATATATCTTCTCTCTTGACATAACCCTCTACTTCAACCAACTTTTTACAACCAGATGCTAGTAGACAGCAGAGACTATGACAAGGTGATAAATATGATATTCTTTCCAGCGATGTACTGTGCTGCACATGTAACATTTCTAAAGCATTAGGCAGACCTTCAACGGATTGGAGCCTTGTACAGTCGTCTAAACCAAGATAGGCAAGCCTATTTAAGCTTCTGATGCAATCTGGCAGGCTACATATAGGATTATGGCTTAAATCTAATTTCCTCAATGAGGACAGGTTGCCAAAACTCTTGGGGAAAGAATCATCAGATAAGTTACAGTTCCGAAAACTTAAATCCACTAAGGAGTTCGGTAAAGAAACCAAAATGTTTCGTAAACTTCTCTCGGGCTTTGAAACCCAAGGCTGAAAAAAGGTGAGCCATGATTTCACTTCCCCTGTGGCGCTGGTTAATGGTTTTAAGAAAAGGTTATTAGCTCGAAGCATGCTCAATGACTTCATCTTCCCCAATTCCACTGGAAGGTCAACCAGATTTGAGCAACCAGAGATGTTAAGTTCTTGAAGAAAGTTTAGCAGACCCATGTTCCTTGGAAGTTTCTTCAGACTTGTGCAATCTTCAAGATCTAATAATTCAAGTCCCTTGAGGAATCCAATTGATTCACAAACTTCAAGCAAACCCACGCAACCTTTAAGGATCAATTTCTCAAGATTAGGAAGTCTTGAGAAGTTAAAGGTTCTTGCAAGCCTTTGAGAATGGCTGAGATCGAGTGTCTTCAGAAATCCAAGGCACTAATAGCAAAAAAAAAAGGAAATGAATAAGAAGACCAGGATTTTTCAAGCAAAAGCATATATAACTAATCAATAAGTTTAAGATGGGAATGAGTTAACTTGAATACGTACCTTGTATCCCCGCCAAAATTGTTCGAGTTTGCTATGACGCAAATCAAGTTTAACCAAATTCTCCAGCGAAATGTCAATAGGCGTTTTAAAGGGAATCCATGCCAACACAACCATCTTAATTTTCTCGGGAAGTCCTTGTAGTTCCCAGTAAGCTTTACATAGTTGAGTTGGAGTAGTTGTATATTCTTCATCCTTGCAAATGCAACAACATCCAAATCACCTTCATTTGGAAGTATTAATGAATCTTTCGTCCTTTCCCAAGAGATTAAGCTAGAAAAGGGTCGTTTTAGTGACGCGCCATCATAGGCATTATCAACAGTGAAGGCTTCTCTATCTCTTTGCAACTTACTGACATCGAGGGTGAGGCCTTCGATTGTTTCTGTTCCCTTATAAACAAAAAATAAAGAGCAAAAAATGAAAAACAAAGGATAAGTGAGAGCATACTGGTCATAAAGTAAGAAGGAAAGCTGAGAAGTGTACTTCTTACCAATTTTTCATTTAGTACGCAAATGGAATCCTTATGACACCATAGCCTACTGCGCCTCCCAGGCTCCTTTGGCGATTCTTTGCGAACTATTTCTTTTCCCATCTCTTGGATCAACTGATGCATCATCAGCTTGTTACCTTGTTCAACGGTTAAGAGACACTGACCAATGAGACTATCAATTCCGACGGTTGGATGCAAATTACACTTTTCAAGTATCTTAACCGTGTCATCTTTTTCCTCTCCAATGAAGAAGCAAGCAATATGGAGGAATAGGTTTTTGTCATTGTCATCTTGCAAAGTATCATAGCTTATTTCCAGGACTTTTTGGATCTTAGTATGAGGAATTTCTTCTAGTTTGCTCAATGCATCTACCCATATGTCTTTGCTTTTACCTTGTAAAGAAGAACCCAAAACTTGAAGAGCCAGGGGAAGCCCATTACAACGCCTTACTAACCTCTCTGATTGCTCCACATACCCGTCCACTGGATGGTCTTGTCCAAAAGCATGCCAGCTCAAAAGCTCCAACGACTCATCACAACCTAAAATTTCAACCCTATGCACCTTATGAGCTGCATGAGCCCTTAGCAAGCCCTTTCTTCTAGTAGTTATAATTATTTTACTTCCTGGATAAAACACTCGTGTTCCAAGTAATTCGTCGAATTGGTCAAGCTTATCAACGTCATCGAGAACAACAAGGACTCTCTTAGAACATATAGCCTGATTAATCTTGATTGAACCTTCATGCACATTGTATAGCCTTCCCTTTTCCCCCTTCCCCCTTCAAAATATTTGAAAGAACTTGATTTTGTAGTTCAAGTATGCCATTAAAACTATCATTTTCAATTTAGTGACTATGATTATTTTGGTAGTATTCACGGGCATGTCACTACATATGCCGATTCACACTTTATTCAAAAAAGTTCGCATCTGACCAAATATGGCACATATGGCAAATCTTATCGTTTCATTCTGAACTTTCTGGTAAAGTTTTGCGTAAATTCAAATTTTCAAATTGAACTCTATCTAATTGTGTTATTTAATTTTTCTAAGTACATTGTATTTTTTTCATAATTTTGAAATTCTCTCTGCTAAGTTTTAAAAAAAATTATTTTTTCCATAAACTTAATGATTTCTATTTGGTTTTGCAGAAATAATCTACTTTTTTTGCATAATCATCTTTTCCTATGCTATCAACATTCAAACAAATCATCTCTCCTAAAATGTATCGCATATTTGGACGCTGTCTAATTTCTCCTTTTGTCCATGTTGGCGCTTTTTAGTTATTTATTTTTCATTTTAGGCTCATGTTTTCATTATATCGTCAAATATCAGTTTGAAGTTGAATATGTTAGCAGCTAAACAATCCTATGTTTCCACTTTATTCCTCATCCCGCCTCCCTCCCTCTTTCCGTTCAGACAACCTTTTTGACTACTTTATTACTCATCCCACCTTCTTCCATTCCGACAACTTTATTACTCATCGCACCTCCATCCTTTCTTCCATTCAGACAACTTTTTCCTGTCCATTCAGATAACTTTTTATTTGACAAATACACTCATTTGTTTATATCGACTAATCTCTCATTCTTTTCTCATTCCGTATATCACATATGTCGGTATTTTTGTTTAATCTCCTTTTAATGTGATTGCATATATGTATTTGTATGTCAAGTTTCATGTTTATTTTAGTGGTATGCAGCTTTGGATGGTGTTGGATAATAAGATCATCGTCAACTCTAACATACGAGGTGAGGCTGTATATATTTCGTTCAAATTTTCACTATTACTTGAAACTTTTTTTCGCTTTTCCTCTATCTGAGTCTGTGTTTAAACTCTCAGATTTATCTCCAAGCATATAACGGTTATAAGAAAACAAAAAGGTTTGGGTCTTATGCAAAATTTGAATCATGATTTTTTTTTTTTTGCACTTCTTAAACTTATTTTTGGTTTTGATGTTTCATCTCCATATCTCACCTCGAATGCTTCCTTCTGATGCTATAGGCAAATGTAAAAGTGGCAGCCGCACGATATCATAGCCATTCTTAACATTTACCCTTCTCAACAATCTTGAAAGTATATATGTTCACATATCTGATTTTCTCATTTACTTGAACTTTGTATCTGATATGTTACGTGCACCTTTTTGGCATCTTCAGTAACTAACCTTCTTTTTTACTTTCATTGTATTTTGTTAACTTAAAGAACTCAACCAGGGTAGGGGTACGTCCGGTCTTAATTGCCTACAAAATGAAAGAGAGTCTGTAATTAGTAATTAGCTTGCATTTCATGTTACAAGAAAGAAAGAACAATCATACAAGCACTACCTCCTAAATTTTTCAGTTATAAAACTTTGTTCCCATAATATGAGGTGAATTTTGATTTTGTCAATTTTTCTTCTTACAACATAGGATATGGGAAATGTATAATTAGCATTAGAGAAATTTATCAACATTCAATTAACGCACATACCTTGAATTTGGGTGAGGCAAAGTAATGGCAAAGGTGTTGCCATTGATCCTTTAGTATGCCTTCAGGTGGGTTTGGGAGTGCCGCCTCCAATGATGGATAGCGCTCGAAGTGGTTGTGTAGCCTATGATTAATATATCGATATTGTCTCTGCATTTGTGATTCCAAAGTTTTCTTGATCAAAAGGTCCCTACAATCATATATTACATTTTTTGTAAGTACTTAAGCACTTATTCATATCTATTAGGAGAAAACCCTTGTGGTCATAAACATAAGGATCATAGCAGTTGCTTATAGATGCATGCCACTAAATCAAGACGAACTGATATAATAAAGAATTATAAGGTGCATCCACTTGCATACAGATGCAGGCCACTGAGAAGTGACAGCATTAATGAATTGAAATGATCAAGGGTTAACCCTATTAGCGAAATCATCTAAGTACTTAGATACATAATGAAAGCCATATAAAGTTTTAAAATGACTGCGATGATCAACCAGTATAAAACACACAGATACACACACACCCCACCATACAGACACTATACATATATACATATCATGGTTTTAAATCGCAATTTCGAGATACGAATAAAAAACGATGGCGGTGTAACGGTATCAGAAGTATCAGGTGTTCTGTAAAGGGAATCGATTACTATAGTTCTGAATTTTACGAAAGTACCAGCAAATTAAAAAAATAACGGCAATAAACATATATTTTGACTCTTAATCTTCAAGATGTACATTAATCAATTGTTTTGGTGTCATATGGGCTATAAAGCCCTTACTACCCATAACCCACTTTTTATTTCAATTTCCTGTGTAGACTTAAAGTCTCCAATCACTCATCTCACAATATTTTTCATTCGCCAACACCAACATGAATCTCTCTCTTTCCCACTCTCACACACACACACACACACCCACGTACATATCTCTCTTTCCTTCTCTCACACACAACCACACACACACAAACAAACTCTCTAAATAACTAAAGGCAGGCTCCTGAATTAAAAAATCCGGTAAGCTCGCATACCCAAAAGTGAACTCCACTCCCAGTGCTTATTTCCTACCCAGTACCCCCCCTATTTCTGATCAGAAGTTTGATCTAGTAAATCAGTCCAAACCCTCTCTCTCTCTCTCTCTCTCTCTCTCTCTCTCTCTCTCTCTCTCCCCCCTCCATCCATCCCTCTCTCTCCTCCCTCCCTCCTTCCCTGACCCACATCCAACAGCAAAAGTACCGGCTGAGAATTTCGTTCTAACTGAAATATCGGTGCGTATCCGAGTTGGGACCTCTAGATCCCCTTGCATATCGGCCGATACAATATGTAACAGCTGATATTTACAACCATGATACATATCATGGTTTTAAATCGCAGAATCGGGATACGTAACGGTAGCGGTTGAGGTGTAAAGGTATCGGGCGTATCGGATGTTACGTAACGGGAATCGGTTATCGCGACTGTAAATTTTTTTCAAGCATTAGAAAATGCTTAAAACTCAATGATATGAAGGTTGTGAGCTTAAGATCTTTCATTTTAATGGTTTAAAGTTTGTTTTAAACACATTGTTGGGTCAAAATCTCTTTTAATTCAGTCCAAGTGAGGATAATTTAATATTTGGACAAAACAAAAAAGTTGTATACAATCTGGCCATAAAATTATTAACTAAATTTAAGAAAGAGCCTAACTCTCATTATTTATAACTTATAAAATTCCACATATTAATGTCACTGACATCATAGTTGCTGCATTTAACAAGTCTTCTACCACCAAAATGAATGTCGTATAGGTTCTTCGATCTCTGTGTCATCTCTATATTCACTAGATCCCTCTCCAAATAAGTAGTTAGCAGCATTAACCCCATAGTTATTACTATTACTAGCACTGGACGCTGCTTCTTGTTGCTGTGCAAAATAGCCATGGGATCCACTGGACTCTGATTGTCGTTGTTGTTGTACAAAATAACCTTGGGATCCACTAGATTCTTGTTGTCCAACATAATTATGGTCTTGAGGCACTAGCAAAACAAGGTAACCATGTGGATAACTCTCTAGAGATGGCTGGTGAGGATAAAACTGTGGTGGTGGGCAATGAGCGACCGGTGGATAATAGTACGATGGTGGTGGCGGATATGGCCGAGGATAAGAAGGATAGGTGGATTGTGGCCCTTGTGGGTATCTTCCAAGTCCAAGATTGCCAAAAAAACAACCCTCCAGGTTTCTTGAAGCATCAGCTAGAGCATGTGGACGTGGACGTGTTACTTGTTCACGTCTCCTTGATGCTCCCTAATTTTCTGGGTGGGGCAACTGTTCTTGATTACTGATCACTTCGTTACTATCACGAGCTCCATTCCATCCAACCTCTCCACCATAAGTTGACCAAGAAGTAGGCTCAATGAAGTCGTCATTTTGTTCTTCGATGTGATCACCACCACTACCACTGGGGAGACTTAATGAAGCACCAATATGATTATCAGAGTCGGTATATGATTCCATATGTGCATTTACATAGTCTTCATCATTAAGATCCAAATCATCCAACCACTCAGAATTGCCTTGGCTATCTAATATAGGGCGTTCTCTCTCTTCCAACCATTCACTTAATGGATCATCTTCATTAAGTATGTAATCCAAGCATATGAGGTTAAAAGCATCTTCTATTTCTTTTTGGCTTTTCCTTGTAGCCTATCAGATCTTCAGCCTCATATTGTAATAAACATAGACAAGTCGATTTAACTTTTGGGACTTCAATCTATTTCTTGTCTTTGTGTGTATGAGGCTGAAGGTATTCTAGTTACGCTCGCAATTAGAAGATGATGTTGTTTGGCTCAACACTCTTATAGCTATTCGTTAACGTTCAGGCGCAGAACTGCCATAATGTATCCACCATTCAGCTGCATAGTAATAGCAACCGTACAAAATTAAGATTTAAAATTTCAACCAATAACAATTTTGTTATTGTAGAATATAAATGTTATAGTTTGTCTAATTACCCGATTTGTTTGTTTAACTGCTTTTTGGGCCAATACTGTTTCAAAAGAGTCATGTCTGTCACGAAATAACAAAATCTACACAATGTGTAAAACTTTAAGCACGTCGTAAACCAAGTTTAAAGTACAATACAAATTATAATATGTAAGTGCGTATTTTATTATACTCACTTGGTTGATAGTTCTGATTTGATTGTCAACAAGAGGCTCTAGCCTCTAGATCACCTTTTTAACTGCTTCCAACAAATTTCTAATACCCAAGAAAGATTCACCATATTAAAATTGCAGATTCAAGAAGTAGCCTAACACGTGAAAAAAATAACTAATTACTGAATACTTATATTTGATTTAAACAATGAATTATAGTTACATATTGGTTTAGTAACTTACCGGCCATGTTCGAAAATTACCTCTTCTCAATCATTCTGATATAGTCTGCTGAATGTCGACTACTCTTCAGAACGGCGAGCTTGGCCCTCTCCATTGCTTTGTAAAGAAAACCCATGGTAGGTTTCTCATCTCCATCTACTAACCGCAGAACCTTTACAAGTGGCTCTTGCACCTTCAAAATATCAGCAGCTTTAGTCCAAAAGCTTCACTAAAAAATGATCTTCTTTACCAACTTGTCCTTGCTCAATTTGAATATTTACATGCATTCCACTCATTAGACCTAAACATATCTTCCAAAGGCCTCTTAAATTAGCAAATGGTTTCCAAAGTAACAAAATTTGTAGCAAAACATGTGATTGCAAGACGTAGAAGCTCTCTGTCATTGGTGTAGGTTTTCATGTAATCAATCACCCAGTTAAAGCTATAAATGAACTTGGTGATCTCCATTGCTTTTCCTAGCACCTCTCCAACAGTTTTCCTCTTGTCATTAGTGAAGGTTTTCATGTAATCAATCACCCAGTTAAAGCTATAAATGAACTTGGTGATCTCCATTGCTTTTCCTAGCACCTCTCCAACAGTTTTCCTCTTGCCAATATCTTCCAGAATGAGGTCAAGGCAATGAGCAGCACATGCAGTCCAATATAAATTAGGACGCTTTCCCATAAGCCTTTTGCCGTCAGCTTTTATAGCAGCTTCATTGTCCGTTACAACTTGAACAATATATTGCTCCCCAATCTCATCAACGACCTTGTCCATGATTCCAAAGTAATAATCTCCAGTCCTGCTCGGAACATTTGTAACATCAATAGACTTGTGAAAGATTGTACCTCGAGGGCTATAAACTAGGAAATTAACTAAATGTCTTCTGGTACCACTCGACCATCCATCACACATGAGTGTTACACCCCTCTTGTGCCAAATAGGCCGATGAGATTCAATCCACTTCTTTAAACCTTCAAATTCTCTGGGTAAATAAACTTCACTGACCTCATGAGGAGTGGGAAGCTTTATACCTTTTCCTACGTGTCTTGCAACATCCAACATCGGTTCAAACCAAGGACTTGTTACAGAGTTAATTGAATGTCGGCCAAATATAACAAACTGGCTAACTGCTATGCCCAACTTCTTTCTCAGACCTTTCATAACTGATGTGCTGATCTTAGTCTGCTTAGAAACTTTATATCGGTGAAGATCAACATCCACATTTTGCAATCTTGACTCTGGTGTAGTTAGATCAACCCACCTATTCTCACTAATAGACTCACGCACGCTAGAAGATCATTTAGGTAGACGCGGCTGAGAACCACTACTCCCTCCTACATCATATCGCTTCCCTGCACTTGATCTAAACCGCTGCCGTTGCTCTAACTCTCTTTGTTCTCTCGTGGGCTCCCTCCCTGCCATTGTCATCTCTTGATCTGAATCATCACCAGAAACAACACGAAAGTGATCTTCATCACTATCGTTATCACGCTGACTTTCTCTAATATGTTGCACCACTTATTCTTTCCTTTTCTCCTTATCTATTTGCGTCTTCTTATAACCTTGAAGAAGGTTTATCATTTCTACTCTAACTTCAGCGCTAACAGCAAGACAACTTGAAACTTGTCCTTTTAGACGATAAAGATCCTGCTTCAATCGAGTAATACCGCCCAAACTTATCAACTTTCCACGAACCTTGCAAGCCAATTTATGCCTATGGCACCGGATCGGCAAACTTCCAGCCAATATCATTACTAGGAGCCTCATTGACATTCTCTCCCGCATTTTGACGTGGCATTTTGAGTCTTGAATAAATAAAATTTTGATACCTTGCAATTTTATAACTATAATGAAATACTAAAACATAAAATACATTGTATTTAAATTAAATTTGCACAAAAATAAAGCATAAAAATCGTTAATGTTTAATCTACAATTGATAGTAAAAGTTTATTAAGTATTATCAATTAAAATAAGTTTTTGAATTTAAAACTTCAAGTTAGAACCATATACATAATTCCAAAAGCAAGTAAGAGAAAAACAATAGATAGAAGTACTAAAATCTAAATATCTAATACAAACAATGTGCCGGATAAAAAGTCATAATAAATAAATAAAAGTGTTTGACATTTTGACCTACTTTAATTGAAGGATTTGAAGAGCTCTGTGTGCCTCTCTCAGAAAACTCACCTGCACAGCTGCACTCTCTCAGTGACTCAATCCCACGCACGACTCCCACATTCCCACTGTCCCACGGCTCACCGGCCCCCAAAGTCCAAATCCCAATCTCCCCTACCCACCGCGACACTCGTCCCAACCAGTCAGCCATGACCCAGGTGAGTCAAGTCAGTCAACGACCGGCGGGAGACGACAGCAGCCAAACACCGATGTAGCTGCCCTCGGCCAGTCGGGCTTCGTCCTTCCCAGTTCCCTCCTTCCTTCTTCTACACGCCTATTGCTAGTCGCTAACTTCGTCTTTCTTTGTTTGATTCTCTCTGATTTGTATGATTGTATGTTTGTGATTTCTGTAAATTGGTTGTTGCAGTGGAGAGGAGAGGAATTTATAGAGAGGAAAAGTGAGGAAAGTTAGATAAACCGAGAAAGCAGATTTCTTTCACAAAATTGATTGTAGTTCAAGTTCTTTACATTCAATGATCGGTGCTTGAAGAGTTGAAGAGTTGAAGAGTTGAAGGAGATCAGAGGAGATGCAGAGTCAGAAGATTCTCCAATAATTCTCGGAAGGAGACAAAAATATCAGATTTCAAATCTTGCGTGGCAGTACATAACGGTATTTATCGGCGTAATGGCCAGTTACGGTTCCATAACGGCGATAAGCCTATCAAATTTACTAGCACCGGTAAATCGGTGTATAGCAGTATCGGACCCTTGAAATACCGTTACGAATCGGCCGTTACAATACATATCGGCCGTTTTTTAAAACCCTGATGCACATATATTTTATGTACACGCGCACGCACTCACACGCACACGAATAATCTTTCCCAGTGATTTTGTTCAATATTCAGACACTTGTTATACAAAGATAACCTGTTAAACAAGTACTTTTACCGAGTCCAGCAGCAGTGGCCATTCACCGCTTCAGCATTGAGAGCATAAACTTATAGCACCCTGCCCATGTACACGCATTATTTTTTTCCAGACTAATTTGCATAGGTGATTTGAAATAAGTACTGGTTCAGTTTTTATACAATACCATGTTCCAAAGAAGTTCACTTCAGAATGTCTCAATTCCCAAATACAAAGCAAAAAGTTCAATTAAGATTGTTATTGCCACTTGCCAGACACAACCACACTGAAACAATGTTTACAAAAACCTTGTAACTAAAACTGAGGATACAACAATTTCAGTAGCGTTTTCTAAGAGCTATCAACACTCTACAAAGCTAGTAGTCCTATATATAGCCGTGCAATACACCTAACCCAAGTCCCAACCTCCACAACCACAACCACAACCCCTACCTCCAAATTACTAACAGAAAGTGTTCAGATCAGTGGTGATATATGCATATATATTCATTTTAAACACACGGAACTCATTTGTATAAATTCACTTCACTCTTTAATTCAAGAACTTGAGGGTCGAGAGAGAGAAAACTCTTGGACGTGGACTGTGACTCTTGGACTCCAGCTTGGACTGTCAACAGTCGAGTCGTATTCACCTCAGTCTGCACTCTCGTATCTTGGACATGGACCGTAACTCTTGGACTTCAGCTTGGACTGTCGACTGTCTAGTCGTATTCGCCTCAGTCCGAGGTCTTGCATTGCTGCCACTACTCAGGCTCATATGTGTGCTTACTCTACCCTTGCTCTATTTTAGGTGACTTGTATCTTTTGCTTTTGCGAAACCTCCTCGTCCCACTTCCTTGACATCACATTTAATGTGAACGAGACAAAATGGAGCAAATTAAAGGAATAATTTAGAGAGAAGGAAACACTTTCACACACTTTTTTCCCAGCACTAAACTATAAAACTCATTTGTGCTACTCAGTTTTATGTAACAAATGTCCCATTTTTCGTCGTAGGACTGGTCCTTGATAACATGTATTTTATTAAATTGGTTTGTGATATAACTAAAAGGAAGTATATAGTGTCGAAGCTTACTTGCAGTAGAATACAAAGTTAAACATTGTTTTTCTACAATGGAGTACTTTTGTTTAGTTACATTCAAACATCGGTATAGTAATAAATAGCTTGCTCAAAGCCTTGATTATTTTCCTGAGCTAGTAAACTGCCAAACAATGACTCCGCGATTGATACATATAGCTTCAGTGGCTTTTCGATTCTCGGTGGCATCAAGACTGGGGGCTTGACCAGATATTCCTTTATCGACCGAAAAACTTGCTGATGTTCTGCTTCCCAATGATAGTCGGTAGCTCCTTTTAGCCCCAGCAAAGTTGAGAAGGATTTTGTTTGGGGAAAGTAGGGAATGACCCACTCTACTTTACACGTTGTGCGATTTGCCCCCCTCCACTTCAAATTTAAGCACTAAACCCCCCCACAGTTACAGAAAATGGGCACCTTAGACGGATCCGTTATGAATAGCGTGAAATGACCAAAATACCCTTATTTCTTTATTAGCTAATGACCCTATGTACTATACACGGGTGCAATTTCCCCCCCTCAAATTTAAATTACAATTTTTGCCCATGACCATCCTCCTCTGGTCAACCCCGCTACAATTGGTGATTCACTGAGCACAACCACTGGTCTTTTTCTCCGACCACCAGGGAGTTACAAAAAAAAAAAAGGAACCGCGATTGTCGTTAGGATTAGCAACTAATTTACAAATTAAGCTATTGAAATCCTAAAATTAGGAGGATTTGAAACCCTGATTTAAAAATTAGGGTTTTGAAACCTTAAAATTAGGGTTTCAAAACCCTAATTTTCAAATTAGGGTTTCTCTTCTCCTTCTCCAGATCTGATCTCGTCGTCGGTACCCCAAGCGTCCTCCTCACCCCACGCTGCCGGCAGCCTCTCTCGGCCCACCATCCGGCAGACTCGCCTCACCCCACCACGCCGGCAAGCCCCTTGGCAAACCCACCCCACCACGCCGGCAAGCCCTTTGGCAAACCCACACCGCCGATACGTCGCCGACAAGCCCCTTGGCAAACCCACGCCGTTGAGACACCGTCGGCAGCCCTTTCTCTCTCTAAATCCCATTTCATTTCAATTCAAATTTTCATCAATGCCGTGTTAATTAATGGATCACCTCGACGGGGTGCGCCGTTACCTCCATCACTGTTGACTAACTTTGCGGCGACGAGGAAGGGGAAAGAGGAGGGCGGTCGCGGCGACGGGGAAGGGGAAGGGCGGTCGCTGCGACAGGGAAGGGGAAAGGGGAGAAGGTGGTGCGGCGACGAGGAAGGGGGAGGCAGACAGGGAGACGAAGGGGTGCGGTGGTCAAGGGAGTTTGAAAGAGAGAATTGGGTTGGGGGGATATGGGGTTGGGTGGTGGGGGGTGGGGTGGTTAGAATTAGGGTTTTTCTGATTTTCTTTTCTAAAAAGAGACCATGGGCAAAAACGTCATTTACAAAAAAAATTGTTAGTCAACGCGCGTGTTGACCACGCTCTGTTATATTTAATGATTTTCGTCTAAAGTGCCAATTTTCTGTAACTGTGGGGGGGGTTTAGTGCTTAGATTTGAAGTGGAGGGGGGCAAATCGCACAACGTGTAAAGTAGAGGAGGTCATTCCCTACTTTCCCCATTTTGTTTTCCCTGCTAGGTTAGCAATGAATCGACGTAAGAAATTGACCTGGCCTAAAGAAAGCTAAAGTTCTTTCTTATTCGAAGGGGTTTGGCATTTATAATAGCCTTTGTTTTATTTCTATCGATTTTGATTCCCTTTTGGTGAACCAAAAATCCTAGAAAGCTTCCCGCAGAAACCCCAAAAGCACATTTCAAAGGGTTCATTTTTAGACTATGTTTTCTCATCCTTATAAAGGCGTCTTCTAGATGTCGTATATGTTCTTGATGGTCATTCGACTTAACAACTACATCATCGATGTACATCCCTAAGGATTTGTCAATCATATCATGAAAAATTAAATTTATTGCTCTTTGATATGTAGCCCCAGTATTTTTTAGGCCAAAGGACATTACATCCACTCAAATGTCCCGATTGCTCCAGGGCATCTAAAGGCTGTTTTATGAACATCGTCATCCATAATAAAAAAATTTGATTATAATGACTTTGTGTTTAGATCCTGAATCAACTAGTAAATCGACAATGGGCATAGCATTTTGATCTTTAGGAATATGAGTGTTTAAATTTATGAAATCAATACATACCCTTAGCTTACCATTTTTTCCAATACAGGAACAATATTAGACATCCATTCAACATACTTGGTTGTCCGAATGAATCTTGCCTTGATGAGTCGCTCGATTTTCCCTTCACTAATAATGTCACTTCATTTGACATTTTCGTGGGACCTTGTATAAATGGTCTGAATCTCTACTTGATCGGCAACCTATGTTCCACTAGCTTTATGTCTAAACCAGGCATTTCCTCGTAGCTCCACGCAAAGCAGTCCCTATAGCTTTTGACTAATTCTATAATATGGTTTTTGAACTTCTTTTGGCAATCGACCACTAACGAAAATAGGCCGCGGATTGGCCTCTGTCGCCAAAGTTACTTCTACCAATGGATCTTGTGTTTCTGTTTTCAAATCATCCAACTTGGCCGGAGCTAGACTAAGATCCAACAACAGGATTCCATCCCACTGATCTTCTTTATTGTCTTCTGTACACTCTGCCCAATCGATAAGAGACAATTTTGTCAATTGCTTCTTCATGGCATAGATCATTCATTTTTTAAAGTTTGCTTTACCGCATCTTGTCCTAATTTTGCTTTATCTATATCTTCAGCTATTGTCGACTCTATTTTCCAGATTTATACATTTCCTTCACTTCCTCGATTATCGACAGTAAAAGCATTCTTTAGCTCCCGCCATCCATTATATCTTTTCTATATGTGAGGCTATCCATCAACAATCATATATCTTCGTGTCTGTTTGGTAAAGACCTTCTGCTGCCAGGTCTAATCACAGAATCAATGCCTCGACCACATACCATTATTCCATCCTCGTCTACCAACAATGGATCTTTTCCCTGCTGGTAAAATTTTGCCTCTACGCAGTTTGAATCTGTCAATAATGGCTTGTCATCTGCCCAAACCAAACTCAGCCACCTTTTTCCCGTCCTTTTCTTCTCTCCAAAATATTAAAACCTAATGAAGGGAAGACGGTATACAGCCGTTGACATGTATCAAGTCCCTTCCAAGCAAAGCGTTAAAGCTTGAGGATGAGTCAATGACAAAAATAGGGACATCTTCGTCTTCGTCCTAACTGTGAGTTCTATCAGGACTACACCTTTTGGCTTCGAGATACCCCCTTAAAATTACACACCATAACTTTAGATGGGATTAAGTCTGTGTCATCCTTGCATAACTTTTTTAACATTCTAGTTGGTAGAATGTTTACTGCGGCACCATTGTCGACCAAGACTTTGGTCACGGGTTGGCCATCCATCAGCTTGGAAATGAACAAAGGCTTCAAATGCTTTGTCCTTTGCGACTCTAGTCTAGTTAAAATGACCCGATTCCCGTGATCGATAACGATGCCCTTACTAGAATGATTATGCTCCAGTTCATCGAACGTATCTTTTTTCTTTTCAAGCACAAAGCTGTTTGGCCTTGGTGTTTTAATATCCTCCACATCTTCTTGTACATTCTGAAGTGATTACTCTTCTTTTGCTTCAAAAGTAAGGGGCGGAATAAACACCATATTGCAATTGATATTTACTTCATGTTCACCAAGGAACAATTTCCTCTTTACTTCAACTTTTTTGTCTTCCACAGCTATTCTACCCTTTTTTCTTTCCCCTTTGTTACTTGAAAAATCTATCTTTGGTTCCTTTCCAACCAATGGCTCTTTAAATTGCTTGAATCTCTTATTTGGATCAATATCCTTACCTCGGCTTTCGACCATCATATGGGGAATTGCTTCCTCTGCTTATCTTCGTTGTGCAATCCCAACTGTGTTCAGTCATTCAACCTCTCTCATCCAAGTCCACTTCTTTCTCTCAAGTTGAGCTTGTTAGAATTCTAACTCTTTTCGCATTATAGCAGCAAACTTCCTTTGTACCCTCGTTTTCTGCGTCTTGCTCAAATCTTGACAAGTCTCTGGGAACAAAACTTTTTCTTGACCGACTGTGTGCCAATGATTATCAGGTGGCACTTTAGGTTTTAAATTACTCAGCTCTTCCTAATATTCTTTTACCATTTTGAACTCGTCTCTTTGTCCAGCCATTATGGGATTTTTGTCCTGATAATTCTTGGACACATACTTGGGGTCAAATGGTCCAAATCTTGGTTTCATCATTCTTGAGCCAAAGGGACCTGGCCCAACATTATTCTGATAGATCACTTTGTTAGCCGTATTTGGCTATCTAAAGCTCATGCCTGGCTGATTTTGGAAATTTTGTCCCTCTTGACCCATCTTTTGATATCTTTCATGTACTATTTTCTTACGGGTTTAATATTCTATCGCCCATTCCTTTTGCCACATCTTTTTTGACCATTCTTTTGAAGAACCACAACTTTGGCACACTGGTTCTCTGATAGGCCCAATCTTGGATACATATGTTCCCAATTTTAGCAGTAGGCTCCCTTTATTATAACTAGCCTCTTCGTTAGCCCATATAAATCTTTCTTTCTTCTTGCTGCTAAAACCAATACTTCCATCATTCATACCAGAATCAAAACTCTTCTCTTCTAACATCACCTTCTCTTCTATTTTTTCACGGTCAATGTTCATCTCCAAAGGTTTCCTTGCTTTAAAATTGTCTCCTTATAAACTCTCCTCGTCGTTCAAGCATTCAATCAGATTATAGTCGACTGATACCATATTGATGTCAAGCGCCATCTCTTGGAAATGATCACTGTCAACTTCCATCGCTTCTGTATCCTTATCGACAAATTTTAAAAGGCCAGCTTCAATTTGATCCTGCACATCATTACGAAAAATAACACTTATTAGTATTGTGACTTATGGTATTGTGCCATTTACAAAATTTAGCTTTCTTATCTTTTGGGGCCCTAAGAGGACCCTGGAGCTGAATGAACTTTATCTTCAGAAGGTGGTAAAAAATCTGGTCCGCTTGATTTATATCGAAAGATACTTTCTTAATGTCGGTGATGATTTCATCTTATTAGGCTGCTTCGAAGGTAAACTGATAGGACTCCTAACTTTAACCTAGGGCTTGCAAGTGACTGGTTTCTTTTCAACCATATGTGTAGCATCTACTTCCAAGTCGATGGGACCTTGAAAGTAGGTTCATATCTATGAATTCTTCCTGACTTGCTCTTCTCGTAGCAATGTCTTATATCAGGCCACCCTAGAGGATAGTTCAAAAATGTTTCTGAACTTCATTCCCTCAAACTTCTTTTTAATTTCGAGATCTAAACTGTTAAGAGCCAGATTTTCCAATTTTGGTTCTGGCATTTGGAAATTACACTTATTCTTGGAAGCCTTAAATCTTTCCAAAAATTGTTCTGCACTCTCCCCTGAAAACTGTTTTAGTCTTAGCCAGACCGACCAGAAATGTTTTGGTTCTATCTTGAAGAATTGTGCATGGAATAGGTCTTCCATGTTTCTCTAAGAGAACACTGAATTTGGTGGTAGATTTGTAAACCATGAGAAAGCAACCCCAGTCAGTGTATATTGGAACCATCTTAATTTGACCCATTCATGCTGACTTAAATCCCCACACTAAAAGATAAACCTCGCGATATGCTCAATGGTCACTTGGTTCCTTTCACCGTGGAATAGGTTAAACTCTAGGACTTTCACTCCCTTAGGCATCTTTATTGGTCAATCTCACTAGGGTATGGTTTTCTATATAAAGGCATGTCGATAGGCTTATACCCTTGACCCACACCAACTTAATGGAACTTATGACGAGGTTGGTTCCCGAACCTATAACCCAACCGTTCTCTATCGTTTGGTCGAATGACACCAGTCGCTTCTTCAAACATAGGGTTTTCGAATCGAGTGGTCCCCCCTTGATTTCTTCAATGAGGAGGAGCATATATATCCTCGATTCCTTGACCGTCATTGTCTTGACCAACTCTATTTCTCGAAAGTTAATGTTATTAGGCCATGTTGCAGGACTTTTAAGTCTGTTTATGAATGTGCCCTTTTTACTTGGCCTAGCTCCCCTTTATCACAGGTACATGAATGTACCAGCTAGATTCATATGGGTGACTCAAACTCAGCCCATTAGACTATTTTATAGTGCTCATAATCCTTATGGGAGAAGCATATGTCTCCACATGGTCAATTTGGTAATTGACGGGGGCTTTTCCCTTTTGCATGTCTGAATCCATTATTCTAACGATAGAATATGTCTGTTTTTGGATTTTTCTCAATAGATCTTTAATCATTCCCTTTCGGAGGCATTTCTTTCCCCTAACAATCATCTCACTTCGTTTACTATCTTAGAACTAGATTGATTTTGATCACTAACCATTTTATTCAAAGCCATGTTTTGGTTTTGCATGATGTTCATAAACTGAGACGTCATATTTGCAAACTCTTGCATTGATTAACTAACCTCGTTCATCAGTTGAGTCAAAGTTGGGCCATTGTGACCAGTGGCCGGCATCTCAGCATCAAGACTTGCACCATTGTTGGAACCCTCTCCATTGGCATTGCCTGAGTTTTGAACATTGGTGTTCACGCTATCATTCATAGTCATGCCATGAGTTGCTTGAATGTTTCTTACTTCGTCCAAATAGAGAGGGAGTCTAATAAGTTGGAGCAGGGTGATATGGCGACAACATAGTTTGAGCAAGAGATTATTACAAGGCTAGCTAAGTTTTCGACTAAGTTAGCGCACGACAAAGAAAGTAGGGCGCACAGGTTTGAGGGCGGATTAAGGTCAAATATCAGGAAATGGATGGTAACACATGAGTTACCAACTAAGGCTGCAACTTTAAGTAAGACAAGTGAACCCGAGTTTGAAAAGGAATGGCTTGTAGATAAAAAAGAAAAGGACAATAGCCAAAAAAAGAGGAACAACCAAACAATAGTGTAAGCGAACCAGAGTTTTAGAGGGTAGAACAAAAGGTAAGGCATCGATCGCGGAGGTGGGATAAAATGCGTAGGCATCGTAAGAAGCACAAAGAAAAAGATTATCATTGAACGAAAGGAGCATGTTTCGAGTGTGGCTATTCAAACCACAAGATGGAAACATGCCATTGGAATGTAGGATGGTTAAATCACCATCTGATGAGAGGGTCCCATGGAGAGTTGTGCCTCGAGTTTCCCAGGCACAGGCGACAGTTAACGCCCAACCCCTAAACCAGGCACCCAGTGTGAGCCAGGAGAAATAGAAACCAATAGCCATAGGCTTTTAGCAGATTTTATGCTGTCACTCAGCAAAATGACAATACCTCGAACGTAGTGGCCTCGTGTATAGTTAAAAACCCTTAAGCTAGTGTTCATATTTGACAGCAAGTAACACGTGTAGGATTGAATGTTCACTTCAACTCTTTAAGAGTTCATAGGCTTGAAGTTTTCTCAGATCTGGATGAACAAATTTCTTTAAGTGGGGGAGACGGTAATATCTTAAACAAAAAAAGGGCCAGGCTTTTTCTGTTGGCTCATGAGATTGCTAGTGGGCCGTGACTGTGGATTATCAGGACTAGAGAAACTCATTCTCTTAATAAGTATTTCAATAACGATAATAATCATTTAGTGTGGTGTATATGGTGTAACTAATGAAAATGATAGTGGGTGGTAAAAGAGAAAAACGTGGGGTATGAAGAACTTATACCAATCAACTTATCCTGCCAATAATGGGAAGGTGTGAAACTGTCGCATATTTATATATAAGTTGAAATCTAGACAGCTGTTTGGGAAAATTGAAGTGCAACTACTGGGAAGTGTGCAAAGTACGGTTAGTATTTCCATTTTTCTTTCACTGTATGGTTTGGGTCAACATCATTACACACACAAGTACAATCACATACACACGTGCAACATAGAATAATTTTGCAATGTACAGTTTTTTGCTGCATAAAGGAACACAAGATCGGGTTTCCTCTGTGACTCAGATGGTTTTCGTTTATATGCACATATTCAATCTCAGCTTGTAAATATTAAGACTATTCACTCTTTACTTTGATGAAATATAGTTCTAAATTAAGCCAACAAAAAAAATGTATAGTTCGTTAGGTAGTTTTGTCTTGGTTTTAAAAATATGGCCAAATCATGTTGTGTAAGCTAGTATTCTTGCATGCTTGTAAAGTAATGGAAATGAAGTGCCAGTTGGGGAGTGTACCATCAAGGGCATGGAACCATTTCATTCCCTGCAACTAATAATAAAACAAATGTGTGAGGGTGGAAGAATTTGAAGCTCGGCTGCTCTTGTCGCCCCTACTTTCGTTTGGCGCTTGACCCCCTGGCTTCTTGCCACCATTGGTCCTGCTTGGAGTCCCTCTCTAAAGGGGTCTCTGTGGCTCGAACTTCTAATATAAAAGGCTTTCCGCAGCGATGATGGCTTCATCAAGGTTGTTCACTTGACGTCTATTAAGCTCGGTACGAGCCCATGGTTTTAACCCTTCCATGAAGAAGAAGAAGAGTCTGTCGCCTGCAGACATGTCGCTGATGTCCAGCATCAAGGCTGAAAATGTCTGGCAACACTTTCTGATTGACCTGGTGTTTTTGCATTTTAACAATGCTTTCCTCACGTTGAATACGGTGTTCTCCAGGAAAACTGACTCTTCAACTCGTGTTTGAGTATATCCCATGGATCTATTACGCAGGACCCTTTTTGGATCTCTGTGTACTTCTTCTACCACCATAACTTGGCATCTCCAACTAAGTACATTGTAGCCATCGAGACCTTCATCTCCTGCGAGTCAACTTGATGGCTTGAAAGTATTGTTCCACATCGAAAAGGAAATTTTCTAATTCCTTGGCATCATGGGCTCCCCCGTAACTCTTGGGTTCTGGTACTCGGGGCCTCAATGAGTGCTCTATACCCCATGTGGGTGTGTTAACCACTGCTCGACTAAGAACCTCCACTCGATCATGAAGCTCTTGAAACTTGGACTCCCAGTCCACAGCATCGGCTTTTTGTGCATTGTTAGTGGCTTCCAGATTTTCCTCCAGCGAGTCAAGGCGAAGGGAAATTTGCTTCAAGATGCCTGGAGCATGATGGTCGCTCTTGAACATATCTGCCATCTGTGCTTCCAAAGCATCGATTCTCTCTTTTGAGTTGGCCATAGTTTTTCCAATAAACTATCCCACAACTTTGGCTAAAGCCATGGTTCCTTGGGCAACCGCGACTCTGATACCACTTGACACATGGTGGCCCTTGATGGAATAAAGGAAACCATGTGTGGCACTCGTCTTGCCACTTGCAAGAAGATTCCACCAACCAATCCCAACAATTTATAGTCAACATTGCATAAAATAGTGCACAAAGAATAAATTTCAACACAAGGGCGAAACGGTCCTAAATATTCTCATTACTTCAATATCATCATTACAACTTACAAAAGGCTTTGTTTGCATCCACAATATGCAGTATAGCTAGACATGCAAGTTAAAACAAAGTAAGGTACTCTTGGGTTTGGGTGTCTTGCGCAAGGCTACATGACCTCCCATATAATACCACTAAGAGTAAAATTCAAAGTGACAATAATAGACGTTCATATGTGTGAAGAGTCATAGTGCCCCGTTTTAGAAAAATACAACTTGGAATGACTTGAAATTTTACAAGAAAACTTAAATATATACAAGGGTGATCTCCACCAAAATTGAGCACACACGCCTGGAACTTCAAATCTTCATAGTTGGCTTACGGCGTACACGGGCACTGCAGTCAGACGTGCGGGAGCTATGCTTGAAGGGAGAACGGGTGCGGGGCTTGGCGAGCTTGCGAGTCCCATATTGGGAGGGCACATGGGTGCTGTGCTACGCAGGCCTGGGCGCTGTGCTGGGAGGGCGCAGGGGCGTTGTGCTCGGCGGGCGCAGGGCACATCGCTTGTCATGGTTAGTGCCAAGGGGTTGGCCATGACACAATGGAAGGTAGGATGCTTAAATCCATCATTTGATGAAAGGGTCCCATGCTACCATTGCGGTCAATTTCATCATAGGGAAATGATGTGTCCTAAAAGCGTTGTGCCCCGAGTTTCTCTGGCACAATCGACAGTTAACGGCCAAGCCCTAAACCAGGCACCAAGTGTGAGCCAGGAGAAATGGAAACCAGCAGCCATAGGCTCTTAGCAAATTTTATGCTCTCGCTCAGCAAAATGACAATACCTTGAACATAGTGGTCTCACATATAGTTAAAAACCCTTAAGCTACTGTACATATTTGACTCATGAGATTGCTAGTGGGCCGTGACTGTGGATTATCAGGACTAGAGAAACTCATTCTCTTTATAAGTATTTTAGTAACGATAATAATCGTTTAGTGTGGTGTACATGGTGCAACTAATGAAATGATGGCGGGTGGTAAAAGAGAAAAATGTGGGGTATGAAAAACTTATACCAATCAACTTATCCCGCCAATAATGGTAAGATGTGAAAATGTCGCATATATTTATATATAAGTTAAAATCTCGGCAGCTGTTTGGGGAAATTGAAGTGTAACTGTTGGGAAGTGTGCATAGCACGGTTAGTAGTACCATTTTTCTTTCTCTGTATGGGTTGGGTCAACATCATTACACACACAAGTACACACATACACACAAATGCAACAGATAATTTTTGTGAATGTATAGTTCTCTGCCGCATATAGGAAGACAAGATCGGGTTTCATCTGTGACTGAGATGGTTTTCTTTTATATGCACATATACAATCTTAGCCAGTAAATATTAACACTGTTCACTCTTTATTTTGATAAAATGTAGTTCTATATTAAGCCAACAAAAAAAAATTGTAAAGCTCGTTAGGAGGTTTTGTCTTAATTTTAGAAATATGGCCAAATCATGTTGTGCAGGCTAGTATTCATGCATGCCTGTAAGGTAATGGAAAAGAAATGGCAGTTGAGGAGTGTACGATCAAGGGCATGGAACCATTTCATTCATTGCAACTAATAGTAAAACAAATGTGTTAGGTTAATGTGTTAGCATTCTTCTGATTACATGTTCAGTGAGCATTTCAAGAACAAATAGTAGGAAATTGTAAAGCAAGTTAAGCGGGATAGTTCGTACCTACGAGAATGTTGAATTGAATTTTAATTTTTGATTTGTCCGAGTATTCGTGGGAGGAAGTTCATTAATGATCTAATTGAATTTAGAACGTGTACTTTTATTATCTTGCCTGGTGTTTTCATAGAAGTTAGCCTCTTTTTTTGTTTGAATATATTTATGCGATGAATTTATGCGTTAAACTCGGATCTAGTGTTTTGTTTATTCTAGCCAATCAGATCAAGATTGGTTTTATCAAAAAAATATTTTATGGTGAGAAATGTGATATTTTACTGTGAATGTGAAAATGAGAATTATACATGTGTACCTCTACGAGCTCTCAGCCTGATTAAGTTTTAGACCCTCCTTTGGGGTGGGATTTTTGGACAGTTTTCAGAACTCGTTTTGGACCTGCTATAGGTATGTGGTTTTTGGCTTGTTATAAACTAAGAATATGGCCATAGTTGTGAAGAGCCACTGAGTTAAAGCGCGTATGTTTTTCTTCGGTGATGTTTGTAGTATTGTCGTTTTCCTGAAAAATTTCCATTTCGAGTTGTATCATTTGAAACATGTTCGATCCGACTAGATAAGGTGTTTGGATGCTTACTAGGCTATTGAGCTTACCCTTGTTGTTATCATTTCATATTGACATTTGAATGTGAGAAGCTTTTGAGATGATAAGCCGGCAAGAAATCAAGTAGGACAATTAGAGTTATTTGTTTCTTTCGAATAAAATTAAGGGTTAGCTGTGTAACTTGAATAATTATGAATGCATTGGGATATTCACTATTCAGTTACTTGAGTTATTTTTGTTAAGTGGAATTTTGATTTTTTTTAGCTGAGTAAACTTTAAGTTATGGCCGTCAAACGAACATGTTATGTTAGGCCTGAAAGTGTCCATGCATTAATGGTTTCGGATGGGCTTGCGTCCGGCCGTACTGACCCACAATGGTTTCAAGTCATGACACTAAGAGTATGAGTACGTTTGTCTATGAATATCCTAGCTGAATAACAACAAGGTCTAGGTGATTCACTCTATCTTGTGGGGCTGTCATAGTGTTTTACAATCGTAGGGCCGTAAAGAAAACTCCAGAAAGAGACCCTCGCACAACCCTAAACTACCACAAACAAAAGAATCTAGCAAAATGATCAAAATACCAATGCGCCAACCCTACACTCCAGCCGCCAAACTGTACGAACCGATACACTTGCATGCCGATTGGTAGAAGCCATGGTACTAAGAAGTCCTTATTATTAAAGGAAATGGTAGCTTACCCTGTAAATGTGCATGGAACATATAAGGAGCCCAAAACCCAATCCAGAGGAGACCAGACTCATTAATAAGTGCAGAAATTTCTGGTTGAATTGAAAGGAGAAAATATGGGTGAATTTTCTAAAAATGTAAGTGAGAAGGATGAAGTGCCCTAATAAGTGCTTCAGAAGGCATTTTTCTTTAATAGGTCTTATTTTTTAGTGTGGCAGAGGTGGTGGCAGGATGGTGGCAGAGGTGATAAAGAGAGGCAACGACAATTGCTAATGGTTGTAGAGAAGGAGATAGGGAGAAAGGCTCCGACAGCAGGGAATGAGCTATAGCGAGAGGTGGTGTAGTGGCTAGCGATGGTAGCAAGGGAGATGCATGGGGAGACAGGCGGAGGTGGTAGTAGGGAAGGAGATGGAGAGAAAGGCGACTCGATATGTGGTCTGAGAGGGAAGTGAGAAACAAAAAACAACATGAGAGAGGGAAGTAAAAAAAAGTGAAAAGTAGAAAGAGAAGTGAAAAATAGAGATGGATACTTGTCAGTTAGTGCATATTTGGCAACAACTTTACATTAGCCTCGCCTATGCTTGTTTTTTAAGCAGGCTCATAAACATGGCATGACAAATTTTATCAATGTGTTTTAGCTAATGGCTTTTAAGCAAATGAAAGTGATAAACACATTTACTATAAAATCTGAAAATGGTGAGCATGTTATCATTTGCTAAAAGGTAAATATCTCTTGATCTTTGACATTAGCATGGAATTATTGAGTTTGTCAAATCTTTTATTTTTTTAAAAGAATAGCTGTTGGAGTTCTGTTATGAAAATTACTTTGAAGTTCATTTGAAAAAACCTGATATAAATGAGTTAAAAACAAAAAAGTATGACGGCGGGAAATCAAAACTAAAATTGAAGAATAAATCCCCAACACTCATATCACCGCCAATTCTCTTTTCCCTTTTGTGTACGCGAGCCTGGAACATATTCTTATATGGTACTAAAAGATAGAGTGTTCTCGTCTATACTCCTAATAGTTTTCATGAAAAACATGTCAAAGAGGTTCAGTGAAATGATATTTTTTTTTGTCAAATTACTCCAACCAGAACTAAGTATCGGTAGGGATGGCAAAAAAATCCGTACCCGCGGATATCCGCCCCGCCTCGATAGGGGCGGGTTATTCTGACTTTGACTGGATCGTGGGGCGGGTATGAGTTTTTTTTAAAAACCCGCAGCGGGTTAGGGTCGGGCATGGTATACCCTTAAATCCTCCCCGCCCCGCCCCGGTGTACCCTAGTTCTTTAGTTAATCTTAGCCGTACCTTAATTATTTAGTTGATCTTAGCCGTCCATAGGATACCATATATATATGTTCCTTGTTTTTTTTTTTTTTTTCTCTAAAATCCCTAATCTGTGGCTTTGTGCGGCTGTGCCTACTGCCTTCTCACTCTCACGGCTCTCCTCTCTTCACCCACCTCTTTCTCGGCGACTCCGTCGAGATTCCCCACCAGCCTGGCCGCCACCGCAACTCGTCCTTCCTGCTTCCCTCCCTCCCCCCCCCGCCGCCGAGCTTCCCCACCAGCCACCGTAGCTCTTCCTTCGCTGTTCTCTCCCTGTCACCGGTCACCCCTCACCACCACCTACACCGTCACTACCACCTAACCGTTCATCGTCCACCATCACCATCACAGCTCTCTTAACAAGGCAATTTTCAAGGCCCGACCTCTGCTGGACTCTTGATTGCAGGAAATAAGATCTTGGATTGATTTCCTCCTTGTAATCGATAGCCAAGAATGAAGGCGCCTGACATAAATAATCCATAATTTGTCTTAATGTTGTTTTGGTGCTTAGCTTTGGGATTGCTAATTGTAATTCCATGAAAATGAAATAACTTGGAGTGATTAAATTTCCCATTCCCTAGTTCTTCTTTATGCTTCTGATTACCTAAATTTTTAGTTGGAATTACTGGGCGTTTCATTTTTCAGGTTTGTAATTTTTTTTTATCATTGATGTCCTCATCTTCGAGATCCTTTGGTTTCTGGTTCTTGGACTTTTGTAAAGCTCTAATTCATTATCCTCGGCTAGTCTTCTTCAGCTCTGGAGTTTGGTTTTGGCCAGAGAGTATCAGAAAATCCATCTGATGCAAAGAAGATTAGGCCGGGGCGGGGCGAGTGCGGATGTTTTAGAAGTCTGCTGGACCGGGGATGGTTTTCCCTTCTCTAGACCCGATGCCAGGGCGGGGCGGGGCGGGGTGGTTTAAAAGGACTACCGGGGCGGGTACGGATTTTATAAGATCCGCATCCGACCCGCCCCATTGCCATCCCTAAGTATCGGTATACTAGTTAAAGAAAATTTCAAGTATAATAGCTTGTTATTGCTGCACTGATACGGCATAATGCGTAGAGAGTGTGTTTGTGTGTGAGTGAGAGAGAGAGAGAGAGAGACTCAAATATTGAGGTTTTTACTGGAAAATAGTTGTTTTTTAGTAGATATTATTGACCAAAAAATAGTAGTTGTATTAAAAAAATTACAGAAAATAGTAGTTGTTGCTCAAAGTAAATAAATATTATTAACAGAACTTAGACTTGCATTCTCATCTTCCTAGGTACTTTGAGCACGAAAAAGTTGAAATTCCGGGAGTGTACATTATAGCAAAGTAAGGTTAACAAGCTATAGACACATTTAGATGCTAAATCAATTATATATCGATGAATTTGATAAAATAATTTGGCTTGAATTATTCTCAAGTCTGTGTCTAACGCTGCAAGTTCCTTCAAGGGCTCGAGAATCTACTAAGAAATGTCTTCTTCGCGATAAAGACCAAAACCTTACAACCACTTGATGATATCCCCACAACAAAGAGAAGCTTTGAATCCACCAAAGCCTCTCAAAATTTGACAAATGCAAGCCTTGCTAAAATCACTTTTACAATGATCAAAGTGTATGAAAAAAATGACAAGTATAAGTTGAAGCTTTTAGTCTCATTGGGAGTGTTAGGGCAAATTCTCACTTGTAACAAATTAATTAGTTCTTATAGTACGACAAAGGGCAATGAATGAGGGCTAACAATCAAGCTAGAAAAACATATGGCTATTTGAAAGTGGTTGCCCAACTAAAGCTCCAAATTATAGTGTCTTGGTTCCTCTCTGTCAACCAACACATTCAAAAGCTAGTCGTTGTGATCATAAATTTCGAAACTTGGGCAGGACAAGCCGATTGGACCCGTTCAACTATGAACCAAAGGTTTCACCAATTTGATCTTGATCTAAATCATGAGTGCCTCAAACCGGGCTGACTTTGCATTTACTCGACTGGTTCTCTTGGCACTTACCGGTTCGTCCCTTGCACGTGTACATCATAGAAAAAAGACAAGCTAAACATACATGCTCATGCTGAGGGTTGAACCACCGACGTCATCCTTCTCTTTTTTTAAAAAAAAAATTTCTCAATTGGGAAATCTGAAAGAACTGCAATTCATATATATAACCCGCGGGAGGAGGAATCGAACTCGGGACCTCGAGGTCACTCCTCGAGGCCCTTGCCAACTCCACTACCCCTTTGGGTTGACGTCCTCCTCCTTGTGGGACGAAAATTCGATCAAGAGTTCGCTAGAGCAACGATGGCATTGTGTCAATTAAAAGCAATACTTTTGTTTGATTTTATACAATTTCTTTTTTCTTTTTTTGAATATATAGACATCTCATTTTGGTATTCTCTTATTATTATCGGGCTTACTATTGATTGAAATTTATTATTATTGTGAGTGTAGGCCTACTAATATAATGATCCTAATATACTTAATTAAGTCTAATTCAGTCTAGTTGAGTCCAGTCCAGTCCAGTTAGAATTTGGTCCAGCTTGGTCAAGTCCAGTTCAGTTCAGTGTACGTCCAATCCATGTTAGAAGATTTTGATTTGGTCAGGTAATTTTGAAATATCTTGATATTAATCATTGATGCATGTGAATCGCATTGATTTATATGAAGTTTTGAGAACATTCCCGAAATCTGGTACATCCCATTTATTTAATTAAAAATAATTATGGAATTATAGACCAATAATGTCTCGAAATTCAAAAAAAAAATTAATATATTGTGGGATGAATGGGCCGGTTTTTGATAAACCGACCGGTTAATTACTTTTGTTCACTCTGTGATTTTAATGAAACATTTGATTCTATAAAAGATCTCATACTCAAAAGTCATCCTTAGTCCTTACCATCTCGGTTAGCCAAGGTCCTTGTGGCTACAATTAAAGGATACTAGTCTCTCTGGAACTTTTGTATCATTTCTTAATTTTCTTTCTAGAAATGACATCATTTCTAAGGAAAACTTTAGCATTTTCATACTCTCCTTATAGGAAAAATAGACATTGCATCATGCATGGATTCAATATCAAGGTGGTTCAAAACTCTCCAAGCCATCGTCTTCTAATGGTAGTTCTATATTATTTTCTAGTTTAGCATAAAGAAGCCTAGAGTTTTTCCTTTCTCGCGATCAAAGTTTGGTCATCAAAACAAACTTTAAGGAAAAAAAGTCTTTTAAATCTATTTTCTCTTTTTCATTTCAAAGACCAAAGTTTAGGTCGAATCTCGTAGGGTCCGTGTCGAACTTCGGTGGTTTTGATCTTAGTTTGTCTGACTGGGTAGGTAAGCCGTTTAATCCTAGTTGTCTAATTCAAACCAAAATTATAGTTTGAGTTAAGGCTTATTTGTTATATGTTTTAAGACCAAAAATCAGGAAAAAAAAGTAGAGATTGAAAGAGTATCATGGGCACCTAACACCTTATAACTTAATTCTCGAACCCATCATTTCTGGTTTCAGTATATTAGAAGTCTGTTTGGCATTTTATAGTCTTTTTAAAAAAATTCTTATTTTTTTCTTTTCTTTTTTATAAAATAAGATGGAAAATTTATGAAAAAGTGGATTTTGGGGTTAGAAGTTAATGGAAGGTAATTTTTTTTATTTTATGTAAACTAAAGAAAAAGTGGGTTCTTAAAAAATAATTGTGAACGATGGAAAGCCTTAATTTTCCCTTGACATCAACTGAACAAATGTTGCTAGTCTTGTGCATTAGGCCATCCCTTTTTGTTCATGCAGTAGCCATATTTTAGTTCATAGGGAGTTGAGCATAAACATACATTAAGTAGCTAGCACTAAGCAACCTAATAATTTAGGTAAGTCATTTTATATCGCATTCTAAATTGTCGTATTCTAAATTGTCGCGGTTTTTAAGTATCAAACCATCAAATGTAGTATCTGTTCTAGTACTTTGGGGGAGGGTAAGCAACAGTAACTAGCTACTAGGATCAATACCAAGACATACAGATGTATCGCACAGACAGAAACTCAGACACGCACAACTGCACAAGCTAAAACCCAGGGAACGCGCATGTGCTAACTTAAGAATGAAGTTCCATTGCAGTTCTTCCGATCTGGATTGGGTAAGAACACAACAACATAAGAGGAAGACAGAGATATCTAATTTGTTGCTTGGAGAATCCCTGAGGTGACTGTGCCATTGAATTTCAGAGGTCTGAACACCTTGAAAACAGATGGAAATGATCCTGAATGCATTATCTCACACGTCACCATTTTCGGTTGGGCCTCCAGTTACAGCTTGCTGCAATATCCAGAAGAAATAGTATGAACATCACTTGGATTCAACGGGTTTTTTTTTTTGTGGGGGGGTGGACTACTGCTTGACAGTACCTGTATGCATGACAGGGTGTGCTGCACATCGCTTCCTGAAATTTGGTGGTGAATGACGAGCCTAATCCTGCAATCAGACAATACTAACGTCATTTTTGTAGCAGTGACTAACAACATTTGCCTGCGAGGGATCATAGAAATCAGGAGATACAATCAGAGTGCATTTCACTATCAGATTTCATGTTCAAAGTCGAAGCATATAATGTGATAAGTATACAAGTGCCTTTTGGACCTATTAAAACATCAATGGCATGGCATGTACATGAAAACAATGGAAGCTTGATACAGCCAATGTGGGAAGCGAACAAGTTATTAAAAGACAGCATCTATGTAAGATTTACAATACCCAAGGGATGAAGACAATGACCAAGCTCCAAATAGCAAAGCAGACCTTACGACTAATAGCCCTTTAATTTATCAAACAGGAATGGTTTCAGAGTTCCAGTCACAATGGTTTCAGAGTTCCCATGGTACATGTTGGACTGTTCTTAGAGTCCAGTGCTGCTTCCCCATGGGTGTTTCTGGGCAGATACATATGACCAACAGACAGCATTGCCACTAGTTGTCTTAAATGAATAGGAATCATCTATACCAACCTCAAAGCAGCCAACTAAGTGGCCCAAATCAATCAATTTGACTTAATTTCTTCAACCTAACAATCCAGCATTATTACAAAGGAAAACCTACCAAGTTTCAACTCCATAGGCTTCATTCGGGAGGTATTCAAGGCTTCCAGTATTAGGTACTTTCTTGCCCACTGAACTTCATCCAAGAATTTAAAATATCTTTGGACTGACTCTTGATGCAAGTATTCATTCTTATGCAACAGGGAGGGGGAGAGAGAAGGAGTTTATCTATGGTGTTTTACGAATGAATTGTTGTGATGAAATTGCTTTCACTCTTGAATTGAGTCGAAGGAGTTTCTCTTCTTTTTTAACTCTTGATGCAAGTATTCATTCGTATGCAACAGGGAGGGGGAGAGAGAAGGGCCGCAGTTCACCTGACCAAAAGTTAATCACGGTAGGGCTGGCCGTTAATCAAGCTATAAACAAACTTGAAAACGAGGAACAAGGGGGGAACAAGTCAGCTATGTACCTTGCCTTCAAAGTATTCCATGTGCAACTTCAATCAAGTAAATAAAGGGTTTAATCTGCCCCGGTTTTGACTATTGGGATTTTGGTTGTAGAATTTTAGTTTCGCACTGCTAGATGGAACTTTGTAGAGATCTCATGGCAAGGTCATAAAATTTTAACGTCATGGTTTGTTGTGAAACAAGCCACACAAAAATCGCTTTTCTAAGAAAATGCCTTACTAGGAAAGGAGACTGTAGAGAGCTGAAATCGTGAGAGATGTATAATGATCATGACTCACCTGGATAAGCTCTCTGGCATCAAAAGTATACCATGTTCTCCCACAATCTTACATAGTTTTGGTCCTGTGATATTTGAGCCCTCTAGTATATCAAAATACACCTAGTTATATAAAGGGAAAAAAGAGGAAAGAAATTAAATATGATCCTCACAAACTTGAATAATGGAAAATGAGTAGTTGCAAATATATACGACATAAGAAGTTAAAGTCAGTAAATATGAAAATAAGGAATGGACAAATGCTGAGTGAAGCCCATAAAATCCATATAGTAATGTACAACGTTTTGGTGTGCGCACAAGCATAAATATACACGTTGATAACAAAGACACTACTTGATCCGGCAACCCAAACAAAAACCACTCTCTTCATGCGTTCTGTTTTTCTCACATAAGTGGTAGCTGGGAGGTGACAGTTCGACCATTAAAAACCATCAGCCAAAGTAACTTGCAAGGTATCAAATAGCAAATATATAAATCATGAACTTCACGAATTCTCTTTTGATCTTCAGAACTTTCTTTAAAGATAATCTATGATATAGCAGGCAGAATGGCCAACTTACTAAATACCAAATCTTCAACTATTTAACTTACAATATTGGTCTCCACAGAAGCAACATCAACCTTTAGTCCTTTAATTTTATTCAAAAAAAAAAAAAAAAAAAATTGACAAAAGTATGGCTGTGTCATATGCTGATAGATATAGAAAATTAATTTTACAGATCATAAAGTATGTAGAAAATAAGAGCAATCCAACAACAAATGCCAGACATGTCTGGATATTGGTATATGCAAACCCAATTGATCCCAAACATTACCTGCTAAAAGTTTAGCTCTCTTGTGATCGCCCTCAAGCTTTGCAACATTCTCTTGCAAGGCAACTAAACCAGCAGCACACAGGATACCAACCTGTCTCATCCCACCACCTAAGGTCTTCCTGAGAATCTTTGCCTACAAAACCATAGAAAGATTGATATGTGCTGTAGTATGTTTCAGCAGGAAGAACATGAAAGAACTGAGTCATTGTTGCAAAAGTAGTACCCTTGCGATAAAGGCCCTTGAACCAACAATCACAGTTCCAACTGGTGCACCAAGGCCTTTAGATAGACATACCTGTATCGCGTATAACAAGACCAGATAACTTATTTTCATTCCTAACACAGTAGCAGCATATCAGGAATAGTGATGTACTCAAGAATCAGGACATTAAGAGAAAAGACAAGAATAAGAACTCCCATCATCATGTAACCCTACCGAAACTGAGTCAGCAGCCTGTACAAGCCTATGAACAGGAACCCCAAGAGCCTGGAAGACAAATTTTATCAGGTTAAAGACTCTGGTAGTCGTGCATATATTGATATGACGGTAGCAATGCAATTGGAAATAATGCGCTTCAAGTCTATCTCTATATAGATCGAACACTGCAGAAATTGTGCCATGCACCACTAATGGGCAACGCAAAACCAAACCAAATTTAGCTTCTGACTCACAACTGATGCATTGAAGATGCGGGCCCCATCAATATGAAGCTTTAACCCATGCTTCTTGGCTAGCTCTCCAACCCTGTCTGTATACTCTACAGAAAGGCATCTACCACCAGAGCTGCATCAGTAAGACATTGCATCGCAATTAAAGCCCAATCAAATGTTGAGTAAATAAGATTGGAGCAGTGGCAAATATCAACTAATAGACTATCCTAAAAGTTTTACATTTTTTCTCAAAATTAATCCATATCATAAAAGAAAGGAAAGATCGCCATTAATGGACAGAGTCACCATGCATGCCTATATATTCTTTGTTAATTATTCATTACTTAAACGATCCGGTCGTTCTGTACTTTCTTGGCAAAGCAACCCACTTTGAGGATATAGAATAGAAGGCACCAAACTTACTGCTCTCTGAATTGACCCCAAAAAAAAAAAATATTCTGACCACCAAAAACAAACGACACTTTACAAGTGTGGGGAGAATTTAAGATTGGATACTCCGTTATTGGAATTGTGTTGTAGGGATTTATCATTCAATTGCAGAAATACTGAAAAAAGCAGAAGTTCCGAACAAATCAACAAATGGAATTTCTCATGTTCTTTTAGAGAAGTACACAGGCATATGAGATGTTGGAGCCATTGATTCAGACAAGTACCTCCTGTAACCACGAGTGTGTCCAAAGTCATCGGAAAGTTTTTATTTACTAGGAGTCTAGGATTAAAGGTGCTTGCAGTTCATCAAGTCACTTGCTGGTATTAGAAGAAGGAAACAAATGTTGGTCAGAATAAAAGGCGCGATGTACAGCAGATGTAAACACTTTAAACCTAGACAAAAGTGGCATCGAATCCTAGGACAAATATGCAATCACCTAGAAACTTGAGCCAAAGTGCACCTTTGACGTCCACAAACACTGTCTAATAAGGCAGTTAGCTCCTCAAAGCAGAAGAATCAACTTTGCAGAGAAGAGGATATTGGCCCCATAAGCAAGCAAAGAATAGTTATAGAAAATAAAAGGGACCAAACCCTCCAAGAAGAAAGTGAGCAAGCTCTGCCCAAATCTTATAAATCTCCTGCTTGAAATACAGGCTTTACTTTACCAATATAAATATGAGGTGATATTACAATCCGATAAACTTTTTTATGAGTTCATTAATAATGGTTCTTACTTGGCATGTGAATTTTCCAGGCAGATAAGCCGAGTAGTCGGGTAACAGATCTCGAGCCTAGGGTCTCTTATAGCCGCTTCAATAAGATCAACATCCATGCTTCCATCTTCATTATTCTTCACGGGTCTCGGATGCACTCCTCCAAGTGTTGAAATGCCTCCATTTTCATAAATATGAATATGGCAATTATCACCTAATATGACTTCACTTCCCCTAACTTCACAGTGGACAAGCACACTGATAAGGTTACCCATAGTGCCTGAAGGAACAAATAACGCCGCTTCCTTTCCCATGATCCTTGCCATCTCTGTCTCCAGGCGAAGGGCTGTTGGGTCAGAACACAATACATCATCATCAACTTCAGCATTTGCAATTGCAGCCCGCATTGATTCAGTTGGTTTAGTGACTGTGTCGGATCGGAGATCCACCATTCTCGTCACCATTTTCGCTGAAATAAAACCAAAAAATGCACCCAAAAAGAAATTACAGATAATATAACTTAAAGTTTTTGTATGTTATCTCCAGCCTTACAAGACTTTAACCCCAAAAGTAAGAAAGAAGGGTTACAGTACTGTCTTTCAGCAACCATTTTTGTATTATATAACCAAAAGATGAATGATACATAATAACTAAGAACAAAAAAGGCAATAGGGCAGAATGAAATTCTCTGGTGTGGAAGTGGGATATAAATAATTAACGTATTGATAATCCACAAATTTACGCGAACAAAATGCATAAGAGATTTTGTAGTATGCTTCATGGTTGCAGGCTTGCAACAAATGGAAACTTAGATCATTTCATAAACTAATTACAATTATGCTGACCCTCCATTCATGCTAACTGATCCGGCTCACTGGTTTTGGGGAGTTGTTCTAGTCAAAGCAACACATCGAAATGGCAAAATCAGTAATTTCAGTACCTGAATTCATGCTATCAAGAATCATTCAACTGCAGTACAAAATTGAAGGAAATCACCATATAGAGCTTGCTAAATACCCGCATGTAGTTGTTGTTGTGTGTGTGTGGGTTGGGGGGTGGGCGCGTACCTTTCCAAGCTCCCTCTGCCTTCAAATAAGTAAATCTACAATTGAATGATTGCTCTGCTCCTTATTTGATGCAGTAATGCAAAACCCGTGAAGACTTCAGCAAAAAAAAAAGCCAAATTCCTCAACTGCATCCAAAACCCAGAAAAGTTCAACAGAATTGAGGCAAAAATTTCCACCTTATGCAGAGGAAAAAAAATAAAGATATAGAAAATGGGAAAGAAACCGAGAATCTTCAACAAGCAAGTGCGACAAAGGACACAAATCAAAATCAATTACATCAAAATATGTTCCACAAACGGAAAGAAAAAGCCAATTTATGAATCAAAAGAATCTGTGCAACTCTAAACCCACCGCAAGTTCAAAAGAGGAAAAGCACTAGACACACTTTATACTGCACTTTTTGTCCTAAACCCAAGACAAGTTAAAACCCCAAGTACCCTATGAACAAATGTAAATACCAGTGGAATCCTATAAAACCACCACCACTAGATGAACAAACATGCATGCATGGCATATTGGGGAAAGGCACAAAGCAGTGGTTGATAAAAATCCAAAACCCACTTCCATCAGCTCTTGTTCTTACCTTACCTCGCATCAGATGATAAAAGGGAACTTCTTTCTGTTCTTTCTGTAAAGCAAATTGTTTGGCGAGTTGTTCTGAGAATTACGTTATCACTCGATGTTTATATAAAGGGTAAAGTTTATGGAAAGTTGGGAAGACAGCTACCAAGTGATGGGGACAATTTGAATTTCAATTCATGTACTTGGAATACTAATGGCTGCTGGATTTATTTAGCAATGCTGTGCTGGGAGATGAAGAAGATGGAAAGTTGGAAATTCACGTATCTGAGGTGGATATGAATTGGCTAGAGCCCACTTTGGGCTCCTTGGCCATCGTTCAGATTTTATGTCCACCACGTATGTTACAATTTTGACACATTCGTACAAAAGTGACAAAATGAGGCGAGGAAAAGTATAGCGCTTTAATTTTCAGAAGTGTCGCTAAAATGATTCAAATCGCGAGTTTCTTACATTGTTCATGGAACTGACAAATATTTTAGAGACTTTTATTGTGTGAAAAGAGGATTATAGAGAGATGCGGGCAGTACAAATTTTTTTAATTCTAATGCATTTTTCCTTCCTTTGATAATGTAACATGTTTCCACATCGTTAAGAAAATACTAGCTTAAAATTTTATAGTATAACGCTACAAATGTACTGTATAATGTCAGTGTTAATTATGAATTCTAATAAATTTTCCTTCCTTTGAAAATGTAACATGTTTACACATCTCTAAGGAAAAACTACACTGACAACCTCTGAGTTTTAGTCTTATCACACTTGTTATGCTCACTTTTGAGAAATTACACTAATACTCTCAATCGTAAGTATTTGATGAGCGGTGATAAACTTTTTGTTCAAAATGACATGACTAACGTTACTAATGCCGCAAATTTCTGCCTATACCATCAAACACAACTATGTGCTTCAATTCATGGTTCAGGGCTTTTTGAAAACCCTGAAAAATGAGCATAATTCAAAATTCATGATTTCACTTTACTCTCAAATCATGGTCTCTTTAAAATCCCCGATCTGTGACCAAAACCCCAAATTCACGAAATTTATTCGTGCTAGGTCTAAAAATGCCTGAATTGGTGCTTCAGATGTTCACTGTATATATATATATATAAACTGAGTGAAAGAGAAAGTGACTACGTTACTGCTTATGTGGACACTCTCTTAACTCGCCTTGTGAACTTTTTTATTTTGACTTTTTAAAAGCTTTTTGAATTTATTCACCTGGTAATAATTATTTGGATTCATTTTTTCTCTATCCCTCTCTTATTCAATTTGATAAGTATATCTTTTTGTCATTTGAAATTCAACCAGTGAAATAGATATTAGGATTAGATACAGATTAGTATCCTAAAAGTACACAAAAATCTCACTTGAGAACCCATATTTTCAATTTTTAAACATCAGGGTCTGGAATTTTAACTTTACAATTAGTAATTACCTTATTTGATTTTCCATCCAAATTGATAACAGAGCGATGGGTAAAATCGTCAAACTGTGTGTGTGTGTGTGTGTGCTCGCGCGCGCATGTGTGTGTGTGCAGGGTGTGTGTAAATTGACGATGCGGGAATAGGGGATGGTTTAAGAGAGAGAGAGAGAGAGAGAGAGAGAGAGAGTGTGTGTGTGTGTGTGTGTGTGTGTGTGTGTGTGTGTGTGGTGCCTAGGGAAGAGGGCGGTGCTCAGGGAAGGGGGTGGTGGCAGAAGAAGGGGAAGGTTGGTGGTTTTATGTCTATGCAGAGTGTGTGTGGTGGTGAGTGATGGGCCAAGGGGGGACGTTTTGGTTTTTTTTTTTTATGGCGTGTTTTTGCAGGGTGGCCAGGGGAAGAAAGCGGTGATCATGAAGGGGGTGGTGGCCAAGGGAAGGGGCGGTTTCTGATGGTTGTCTGTATGCACAGTGTGGTGGGTGATGAGGAAAGGGTGGACGGTTTGTGCGTGGGTGTGTGTGTGTGTGTCACGTGTGTGGGAAAGTGGGGGGTGGCCGGTAGGGATTTTATTTTTCTTTTCATGTTTTAATAGCGAACATGTGATGACGATTTTGCCTCTAACGGTTTAGAAGCAAAGTTAGGGATTTGGACGAAAAATCAAATGAGGTACTTACTAATTTTAAAATTAAAACTCCAAACCCTTTTATGTAAAAATTAAAAATATGGACCCTCAGGTGAGATTTCGAGATACTTTTGGGGTACTAAAGTGTATTTAACCATATATATTATATTTCTCTCTCTTCTATGTCAACATGTCTCATTTAAAGATTTATTTATATCTTTTCAATTTCTTTGATTCCTAACATTTTGCTAAAACTAATTCTCTATGTATTCCCTTTAATCTTACATCTATTGTTTAGAGAAGCTTATTATTCTCGACAACTTCTTCTCTCTAACTTAGATAATCTTCCTGATTTTATTTCATTACAAGTTTATATTTTCAATCATTTGTTGCACATCTTTACTCTTTTCTTGATGGTCTTGAGTAATACAAACCTGAACAAACGGGTTATTATTTTTAGAATTATGACTACTATTTCATTCGTTGGGACAGACTATTTCTATCATTTCGTATACTATTTTTCATCTTCATTAGTTACTAAAAGCTAGCAACAATTAATCAAGTTCATTTTTAATCACAGAAATTAAAAGAAAAACTCGTATAAAAAGGTGAAAATATTTTTTTAATTATTTTTTGCCACTACTAATTTTGTTAGTATTCTGAGGTATACAAGTACGAAATCTCTCAGTCAGTATTTTGACAGTTGTTACTCTCGTATGCAACGCACAAGATCAAAATTAGTTTGAACTAAAGGGGATAAATGGCAAGATTAACATCTTTGTATGTCACTACTGTGTCTCACCGTTTTAAACCTCATTGCCCTCGTAATAGTAAGCACCAGCCTCAGATCCACCGCACTCCCATACCCCCTCCAGTGATCTCCAACTCTCTCTCTCTCTCCCTCAACCCCCACCCCCACCCCCCCCCCCCACCCCCACCCCCACCCCTGCACACAGTGTCATTGTTGCCGCTAAATTAGGTGTAAAACCTAACCGTCAGTATTATTACTAATTTTGGAGCTTGATGGTGACTCAACAGGGTTAATTTTCAAGTTATTTTGACGACTAAAAGGAAGGCAAGAGATGGTGGGGGCAGGTTAATAAGGGTACTCAAGTATAAAAGGGTGTCTGCGAAATTTTTAAATATGAGGGGTTACGAGTGTAATAAGGCATAACTCAAGGAGCGTCATAGTAATATCATATCCATAAAGATTCACTCACTTCACGAAAACCTTAGGGGTTTTCTCTCATATATCTTCTTTAATTAGCAAGCTAGTTGTTTTTTTTCCTTATTCTTCTTTTGTTTTAGCTATACCAATTTATTTTTGTGATGCTACAAATTTGCTTATGAAAAGAATCTTTCTCTATCCCTATCTGAAGCAAACCCTTGGCACATGATCCTTTTTGCCTTCAGGCAAGCAACCACTGATACAGGCTTTTATATAGCTAAAAATGAACTTTAATAACATTGTTATCTTTTTAGCGATAAATAAGGCGCTAATAACATAAAAGCGCCCAAAGTCATCTCTCTATTTACTATTTGTCAAAAAGGGAAACATTGTGCAATATAAAGCCAAGACCAAATGGCAGAATACATGAGACGGATAAGGATTCTTTGCTGTAACAATTTTAGTGACAAAATATTATCACTTAAGTATTTTGTTGCAATTGCTAAAATTTAGTCCGACTAAATATTATCGCTAAAATACAGTTAGCGATACTTTTCTATTACAACAAAGATTTTGTAAATCCTAGTCCACATGAAACAAACACACTGTATAGCACAAGATTTGAAATTTTTGAGAGGAGAACATACCAATTAGATCCGGACCTTTGCCCGTAATAATTATATAAACTATAGTCATAATGTTTTATACAATCGAATACCAACCTACTAAATAATCATGCATTGATTCATCTCGTTCACAAGTGTACAAACTTCAACCAGCTTGAATCCCGACTTATTTAATAAAACGGAAAATTTTCAGTTTTGCAAATAAAAAAGTTTTGTTTTTTTAGTTATGCTAACTTTTTGGCGAATATTCAACAGGTCAAGATTCAATTTGTCTAGAAATTATATCAGAATCCTAATAAAGGGACAAGATTGAAATTCTCTAGATGAAAAGGACATCAGAATCCTACAAAGTGACAAGAACCAAATGGCAATCCATTACATCAAACGGATTCCAAGAGAATATTCGGTAACCCCACGCCACTTACGTGGATTAATGACGAAACCCAACAGATCTGCTTCCGATGCTACTACGTCGGTATATGGTTCCGATCATTTAGAACTATCGGATCAAGAAAAATCAACGGAATAAGAGAAAGGTAAAAAAGATAGTAAATCACTTTACAATATATTCAACGATCCTAAATTGTTTAGAGAGTTAGTCATCGACCACACCATATTTTCTACGTATAGTGACACAGATCGCTGATAAAATCCGAAACATACTGCCATTTAGTAGTACTATGTTTTTATTTTTTTTTCTTGGGTCTAAATTGATCATGTCATTATTTTTAGTGTCACATCAACAATTGAGAGTTGCTATTGCACTTGACTAGTTGTTTTATTGGCAGCTTAATTGTTTTATGGGAACAATCATTGCAAAGTTTTGCATTATACCAAGGATTTTTGTTGCTACCTGACAGTCAAAAGATAGTTACAATCCCTTACACAGCATAGCCACAGTTAATTATCACTAAATATTTTTAATGATTTTTTTACTAACACTTTTAGCGACAATTTTTAGTAATATTTTTTTAACTTCGCTAAATAAAAGCCACATAAAATATTTAACGAGAATTAATTATCGCTATATAAGAGTTATAACTATTTTCTTACTACCCATGTAACAATTAATCAAAATTCTACTTCATAGATAGCACTGCTATGCCAAATTGTCAAAGGGAGCTTGGTAACATTGTTATCGTACAAAATTAACTTTTAAGGGAATTCCAAATGTTGGTCCACTTAGCTCAGCTGAATTGAATTGGGAATCTTCCAAACATCTAAACTCCACAAGACTAGAGTTATTCAAGCTTGGAAAGTTATGTATGACCTTTATTTGGAAGTCGAATTCAACTTGTCTAGTGCTGAGTATACATGAGTCATTTTCTTTGTCATATAAAATTGGAAATCATACTCAACTTGTTTACTTCTATCGGAAAAATTCTAAGGACGATCAATCCTCTCTGTCTCGTAGTCTTCCTTTTGAAAACCTTACACCCTAGTGGAACAGTAAAAGTTTTGGGTCTTCATTTTTAAACCTACCATGTATGTGTTTTAACTTTTACTCCCTCCGTCCTATATAAAGCGATCGATTTTTTTTTTTATGCAAATGAAAATTTTAGGTCATATATTATGTGTTTCTCATTCTACCCTTTAGAAAGAGAATGAGAAGATAGTGAATCAAGAAAGAGAAAATGAGTTTGTGAAGAGAAAAATAGAATAAAAAAAAGTGTAAATATGTAAAAATACCTACAGAATCTTTCTTAATTTGAAAAAAATGAGCAATTTTTGTGGGACGGCTCAAAAAGAAAGTATGATCAATTTATGTGGGACGGAGGGAATAGTATTCTAAACATGTCTCCACGTGACATGCCTGTCAAGATTACGTTGAATCCAAATGTTAGAAGTGTCAAACTATTCGTGTTGGTATTTGGATCTAATCCATATGCCCATGCCGGGTTCAACTCATGATCCGTAAAAACCAAGAGATTTGAAGTAGTTAATGGGTCTACCCTAGAGTTGTCATTTGGGCCGGGCGGCCCGCGGGCCGGCCCGTTTTGGCCCGGTTTTGGCCCGGGCTGGCCCGGCCCTGAAGGTGAACAGTAGAGGCCCGAAAGGGGGCCTGGGGCCTGGGCCTGGACCAGGCCGAAAAATCCAGCAGAAATGGCCCGGCCCGGCCCGGCCCGATTTGGCCCGGGTTTGGCCCGGCCCGGGTGGCCCGGTTTGGGCCCGGTTCTGGCCCTGTTTGGCCGAAAAATCAAGACACTGCAAGGAGTTTGATCCTCGTTTCTTGATCAAGGAAGATGCGATTGTGGAATCAAATTGCAGAGATTCTAGGACTACTGTCATGATTAAAAACATACCCAATAAGTACAGGTTTGTGCCTTGTCTGTCCATATTTTGGCTTGCTGACCTACCCCATTTCTTCTTTTAGCTTCAGCTTTTTTCTAATTCTCTTCTTCTCCTTTTGTAAATGGGGTTTTATAAAGTTTTCATTATGTGTTTGTTAAGGAAGTATGTAACAAAATATTGAAGCATTAAGATTTTTAGACTCGGAAAAGTATCAGTAAGTTCGAACATGCATTGTTCATTTTCTTGGCTGTAATAAGCATCCTTGGTTCCAGCGTATACCAATTCTATCGTCCGATTGCGTGAGTTTGGGAAACCGATAGTCTCGCTCCTTTGTAAGTTTGAACCGATCTACTTCGCTGTGATATTACATGTTTATAGGTTTAAAGTGCGTTAGATGCAAAATGTCGCTAAAAAGCATTTGTGGTGGGCTATTCTAAATTAGGAACGGGACTATCGACTCTCTGAGTATGTATTATAATATCAAATAAAGGAGGAGGGCCTATGCACATTTATTATTTTTTCTATGTAAATTGTTATGTGTTAAAATTGAATAACATGATAAAAAAAAAGGGCCTGGGCCCGGCCCAAGCCCGGCCCTAAATATTGGGCTTAGGGCCTGGGCCTGGACCAGGCCTAGGATTCACTGCGCCAGGCCCGGCCCGGCCCGTTTTCACCCTCCTTCGGCCCGGCCCGGCCCGTTTGCAGGCCCGATGGGCTTGGGCTGGGCCGGCCTAAGCCCGGCCCTTTGACATCTCTAGTCTACCCTAAGAATACCATAAGCCTTGAGGCTTATTGCCTAATAATCTCTTTGTGAGATATCATAAAAGGAAGTCTCTTGGTTAGACGAGGGAACACGCGCGAGGGAGAGGTAGAAAGGCCCTTCTCTTTCATACCTGGTAATATAGCTAAAAATATACTTACAATCAAGATGTGACATGTGTCATGTTTGACTCGCGGTCCCATCTAGTCAACTACGAATGATATGGTTACAATATTGGAGGAACTATGATTCTAACGAGATCCTTTAGGATCCCAATGATCCTTCTGGATTCGGTCCAAGGTCTAGCTGTCAGACTCCTAATCCTGCTAGGGTTCTCCTACTTACAACTATATACAGGAGACTACCCTAGGAACCCATGTACACAAACAACTTCATGGTGAAGAAATTAGTGATAGAAGAATGGTTGAAAATTTTCAATCTATTTGTGTTAGACCTCGAATATTTAAATCTGTTAAATTTGATTTATAAAAATAAAAAGTTGTAACTTTTGTCATTAGGAGCATTTTTGTAAATTTGCCTCTTAGAGTTTGGGCCTAAGAAACAGTTTATACTTTTGGAATTAGATAATCCGATTTAAATTTGGACTTGGTGGGTGTCATTTTCAGGGAGCGCCACGTGTCACTCGATGACATCATCTCCTTAACTCCTAAATTGGGAGCTTAAGAATTCTTTTGAGGACTTCAGACCTTCAGAAAAACTTCAAAACAGAACTCATTCTCACATATTCTCACTCTATAATTTCAAAGCTAAATAATTCTAGAGAGAGAAACACAGAGAACCCTAACGCACGACCCCGACGCTTGACCTTGACTTTAGACTTAAGCAATTGACTGTGATTGTCGTCGTGTATTCACCTTACAACCTTCGCCTCAAAGCACTGTCACTCCTCAGGCTCTAATTGGGAAGCCGGCCTCTGGTCTCTATCTTGTCCCATCCTTGCTCTGTTCCGTATCAACATACTTTGTATCCTGACTCAAAGTGCATTCCTTGAGGCACTTCCACATCTACTGTGACCCCGATTCCTTGGCATCACTACAAATGCAATAAAAGAAATAAATGTGCAAGTGATTACACTGAAAATTACCCTCTCACATAAAGCCACCCTATCCTCAATTCACTTATCCAGCGAACACAATGCAAAAACAAACTCGACCATGTCCCTCTATCAGGTCTCTCATCTTCAATCCATACCCAATCCTTCTTTTCATACTCGCACTAATGTTTGATTTCCATGCTAAAGTCTTTGGTTGCCTGTTCGTTGTTTTGCCTTTTTGTGTCAAATTTTCTTTTGTCGTTGTTGATTGATCAGATGCGCAAGGATAACACACTTGAAACATTACACGAAACATGAATCTTAAACCAGCAGAATAGCAAGAATAGTAAAGAATATTAGTAATAAAATTTAATCAGGGCTACAAACATTCTACGTTGGAAACCCTCCAAACCAAAGGTAAAACTGAAAATCGAAAAGGCAACTGTCTATTTCTTGATATTTTTCTTGCCCTTAATCCCAGCCTTCATAACATGGTGGAGCACTGTTCTGGATTCCTTCTCTGGAAAAGGCATTGACAGCGGCTTTCCCAGCTTCAAACCCATCCTCGTACTCTTCAAGCAACAAATTCTTTACGTGGAAAACCCTCCAAACAATGGGCACCCAGAATAAAAAATTGATATATGTCTGTTTCTATTCTTCTTCTTGTCCTTCATCTCAGTTATAACGAGAAGGAGCACCGTTTCAAACTCTTTCTCCGGGCAAGGCAATGACAGCGGCTTCCCGGCCCCCAATTCGTCCTCGTACTTTTCGAGCAAATCTTTGATGGCCAAGGACGAGAAAAACTCAACTGGAACATTAAACTTGTTGCCCTCCTCGCCCACGTATACAGGCACGACGCCGGATACCGTCGGTTTCCTGGTATCGGTTTTTGCGAGCATGCTGTACCCTTTGGATCCCTTGCTACCGAGCATCTTCGTGAACCCACTGGGGAAAATAGCCATCCGTAAAACTGGTATTATGTCTCTAAGAGGAGTGGGAGGCAAACAGAAAGCTAGGGTTTGATGAGATTCAGTGACACAATGAAGAGTTGAAGACCCTCGACCATGCAGGCACAGGTATATTTAGTGTATGTGCTAGAAGCCTTGCCGTTAGATTTAAGCAATGAACCCCAAGCCTTACTGATATTGGAACCCAACACCCCTTCTCCTTACGGATCAAGGAACTTCTAATACCGTACTAACAAACCTCNGCACAAACTTTATGGGTAAATATCGTTTTCGTTATCAACGAGTAAATATCAATTTTTTTTTTCTTGTGAAGTGCTGTTTGCAATAATTTTATGTCTTCTCCGGTGCTCTAGTACTAAAAGGTAATTTTTACTCTTATTATAAGAAGATGGTTACACCTCCCCGTATAACGATGTTTAGTATTCTTTCTTATATATATATATATATATATATATAGAGAGTTGTTGTAGCCAGCAACATCCGCTACATAATATAGCGGACAGTAAATTATCGTCCGCCATGCACATATATATATATATATATATATATATATATATATATATATATATATAGTGGCATTTTTAATAACATTCTATGTGGCAATTTTTAGTAGTACTTTATATCGACAATTAATTGTCGCTATAAAAGGCGTTGTAGCTATCTTCCTTCAATTGGAGTAGCGTCAAAAAAAAATTCAATGCTTAATATGCGAAAAACTGTGCATAAGTTTAAAATCACAATATGTTTACTTTAGTAAGGACAGTTCTAGTTTCAATGGCATAGAAATTTTAGCGCTTGAACGGAAAAAAAATTTGCACTTGAATCTAACTTAAAAGGGTTTCTTTGTTGTCAGCTCATTCTCAAACCCTTAGCTTCCAGTTTGTATCTCCAGCTCTTCTTGGACAAACATCTAAACACCAAGGCTCACCGGTCTTGTTGTGACCTAAGATAACCATTTTGCCCCGAGAGTTTACCAGGATGCTCGGTAGCAAGGGATGCAAAGGCGGGTACAGCAGGCTGCGCCAAGCCAGTCCCAGGTTTCGTGCTAGTATATGTGGGTGAGGAGGGCAAGAAGTACCGTGTTCCAGTTGAGTTTTTTTTTGTTTTTTTTTCTAAAGAATTTGCTCGAAAAGTATGAGGATAATTTATTGAGAAGAACATACGTACTAAGATAAGGTGAACGACGTAGATCAACAAGTTCTATATACAACAGCGGATAAGATCCTTCAATCTACAATTTTTACTGGGACATTTCAACATCTCTAGCTTCTCTATTCTTAAGGCACTGTATATTATTAGTTGTTTCTGAACGATAAATCTGTTAGAGCAATAGTGCATTACTCTATGTGTAATCTGAGTCTAGCAGCGGGAGGAATGAGAAACTTCATGAGATGAGTAGGAAATTTCCGGCATGTACCATGTACGAGTCTTCCTCGTGCTTCCCGAAATGTTTGTACTTATGCTGTCATATCATGATATGCTACAAAAGAGACTCGTGATTACAAGGTTCCAAGCAATTTTTACTTCCTCCCTCGGGGAACCTTTCTTGGGTAAACTTCAAGGACTTGATTGCGTTGAAGTGGATATCCACACAAGCATTGGGTAGTGAAACGAGAGCAAATTGAAAGCAATGAAATTAATAAAGAAGCCCAAGCATCTCACTTCCCAGCTGGTCAAGGGAGGGCGCTTAAAATTACCATTAAGTTGTTTGATGTGCTTTTGCTAAAATTCCACTATAAAGTACTAGAACTTACCAATTACAGCAACAATATTAGAACAAAAAAGGAGGAAAAGAAGAGTGTATGGGCTTCTAATTAAATGAGAAGTAGGATCCCCTTTTCTTTTGTCATTGTTGATTGATCGGTGCGGAAGAGTAAAGCACTTGAATTAAAGACAACATTACTCAAAACATCGATCTTAAACCAGCAGAATAGCAAGAACAGTGAAGAATATTGTTTACAAAAGTTAATCAGGGCAACAATGTTCTACATTGAAAGCCCTCCAAACAAAAGGGAAAACAGAAAATCAGAAAGGGAACTGTCTGTTTCTTCATCATCTTGTTGTCCTTGATCCCCGTCTTTATGACATGGCGCACCGTTTCGAATTCCTGCTCTGAGCAACGCAACGACAGCTTCAAACCCATCCTCGAACTCTTCGAGCAACACATTCTTTTACATTGAAAACCCTCCAAACAAAGGGAAACCAGAATTAAAAGCAGATATATGTCTGTTTCTCTTCTTCTTCTTCTTGTCCTTCATCTCAGTTATAACGAAATGGAGCACGGTTTCGAACTCTTTCTCCGAGCAAGGCAAGGATAGTGGCTTCCCGGCCCCGAATTCGTCCTCGTACTTTTCGAGCAACTCCTTGATGGTCAAGGACGAGAAAAACTGAACTGGAACACTATACTTGTTGCCCTCCTCGCCTACGTACACAGGGACGACACCTGATACCGGTTTTGTGGTATCGATTTTTGTGAGCATGCTGTAATCTTTGGATCCCTTGCTACCGAGCATCTTCGTGAACCCAGTGGGGAAAATAGCCATCTGTAAGCCTGATATTCTTTCTATAAGAAGAGTGAGAAACAAACAGAAGGCTAGGGATTGATGAGATTCAGTTTCACAACCAAGATCCTTTAACCATGCAGGCAGAGGTGTTTATAGTGTGTCTACTAGAAGCCTTGACGTTAGATTTAAGCAATAAACCCCAAAGCCATACTGATTTTGGAATCCAACACTCCTTCTCCTTACGGATCAAGGAACTTCTAATACCATAATACTGTACTAAACTTAATGAGAAAATATCATTTTCTTTAGCAATGAGTAAACATCATTTTTTTTTCCCTGTGAAGTGTTGTTTGCAATAATTTTATGTCTTTTCTGGTGCTCCAGTACTAGAAGGTAATCTATTTTTGGTCTTACTCTGGTCGTAAGAAGATAGTTACACCTCCTTATATAGCGACGGTTAATTGTCGCTGAATGATATAGGGTCATTTCTGCTAACATTATGTATAGCGACAATTCTTAGTAGCCTGGCCTCTATTAATGTCAGTAAAAAAAAGTCACTAAAAATATATAACGACCGCTTATTGTTGCTATAAAGCGGTTGTAGTAACAATCTTACTACAATCCGAGTAGCAGTCAAAATTCTTCCAATGCTTCTTATGAGACGTCAAAAGTGTGAACAAGTTTAACATTAGAAGGACAATTCTAGTTTCAATGGCATAGAAATTTTAGCACTTGAAATCTAACGTTTAGTCTTTCGAGTAAGAACGCTAGATATACCTTTACGTGCATGGGTAAGGGTTTTCTTTGTTGTCGCCTCATTTTCAAACCCTCGGCTTCCTGCAGTTTGCTCTCCAACTCTTCTGGGAGAAACATCTACACACCAAGGCTCACCGGTCTTGTCGTGATCAAAGATGGCTATTTTCCCGAGAGTTTACCAAGATGCTCGGTAGCAAGGGATGCAAAGGCGGATACAGCATGCTCAGCAAAACCAGTACCAAGAAGCGAGCCCCAGGTTTCGTGCCAGCATATGTTGACGAGTAGGGCAAGAAGTACTGTGTTCCAGTTGAGCTTTTTTCGTCCTTCCGGATCAAAAATTTGCTCGAAAAGTACGAGGACGAACTTGAAGTTCGGAGGCCACCGTCATTGCCTTGCTCGGAGAAGCAGTTTGAGGCGGTGCTCCATCTCGTAAAGACTGAGATTAAGGAGGAGGAGGAGGAGAAAGAGAAGACAATTCCTTTTGGTTTTCTATTTTCCCTCGTGTTCTGAGGGTTCCAATGATGTTGCAATGAATTAAATTCCTTACTGTTCTTATTGCGTTGAACTTTCATTACTGTAAGCAAATTACACAAAACCTTATTTACCGAAGGAGAAAATTGCACTCACATAATTTTCTTGAAAAAGAGTTCAATTTTAACGTTGTCACAATGCTCCAAAAGATCCAAGCAAATTTCAATTAACCAAAGGGAAGGCAATAATTACAGAATCTCACATCCAGTCAATAACAGCAACAGGGCCAAGCACAAGTTGATCCTGAACCACGGACAACCTGGTTTATCTCAATGAGCAAATCAATTTTTGATTGTTCACATCCTATTTCTTAGTGTTTTATGACACCTCAGTATCTCCAAATAGCGCGTAAATAACAAAAATGTTAACCATTTAGGCAGCAGAAAATTTGATCAGTGGCGAGGCTCTATCTGGTGCAAAAGAGGGCACCAAGATAGTGGTTTGTCTCACTAATTAAGTTCCACGAAGTATACACGACTACAGGGAAAACAATTTATATGGGAAGCTGATGGAAAAAAAATACAAGGTGGACGTTGTAACAAATCCCGCAGTATTAAAAGTTCTCACTCTCTGCGCACAGAAACATTGAAAAATACAAAAACTTCTACCCTCAGGAACAGACTAACCAGATCAGCCATCCATCTCCATTGTTACACTTTCCTCCACTGGATGGGAATCCAAGCCACGTTTAGGGCTTGCACGATCTTGTTCGGCAGAAGCATCCCTTCGTTGGTTTGTCGTTTCATCACTAATCGAGTCGACTGTTGTACAGTTTACTTGCCCATCTGAGTACGCAACAGGCTCCGATATTTCGGATCTCAAAACAGGAGGATCTGTGTCAGCATGATGCTCTGCAGTGATGACATGCAAATCCATTCCAGCCTGTTCTTGATTGGTATCGTCAAGACCTGCATCAACCGCTTTAGAATTTTCAAGCCCATCTGAGGCAGCAACAGGTCCAGGAACTTCGGAAGTTGACACAACAGTTTGATCTTCCGCACCCTCTGCCTCAGGCAATTCAGTAAGAGCACTATGTTGGCTTCGAGCTTCATCAGGACTTGGTTCAACAGCTATAGAGTTCCCAAGTTCACCAGAGGAGACAACAGGCTCGGGCATTTCAGAATTTGACACAACAGCTTGATTTTCTGCAGCTGCAGCGTTGGCCTCAGCAAACTCAAGAGCACGCTGCTTTTCTGCAAGTTCAGCCACAGCTGCAATCTCTGCGTCAACCAGCTCGAGAGCAAGCTGCTTGTTTGCAAGTTCAGCTGAAGCTGCACCGGCAGCCTCAGCCGCAGCCTCAGCCTCAGCTGCAGCCGCAGCCAGCTCAAGAGCACGCTGTTTTTCTGCAAGTTCTTCTTGCATTTTTGCTTTTTCTCTATGCTCATTCATGAGGCGCTCAAGCCTTTCTTGCTCTGCTATAAGGTTACCATATCGTCTCTGAAAGTTTTGTTCAAGATCCTTCTGCTTTTGAACTTCTTCCCAGAGGCCATTGATCCTGTTTGATGATGCTAGATGCTCTTGCTTTTGTAAAGCTTGGAAGCATTCAAGTTCTGTTCCGGCAGTGTCCATCTTCTTGAACGTAGCCTCGATTTGTGACCAAAGTTTTCCAGCTCGCATCTGATCATTTAACAGCAACCAATTATCAAGAATATACTGCTTGAATCCAAAAAGGTATACATAATTGACGTTGATGAAAGCAAATTTAACGAGCAGACACAAGCAAAATCCAAAGAAAGGAGTTGAATTTACTCTGGCACATTTGTACTGATGCTAGTTAGAAATCACTGAGTATAATTATAAGTGTTCTGAATTTTTGAGTTGCCAGGAAAAACAACTCATTTATTACAAGAAAAACTCATATACATAATACAGGGTCATTACTTACTAATACCACAATAATTTTGTGCTAACAATAAGAAGAATACAAGATCAAACATACCTGATAACCGTTTGTAAGAAGCTTTATCTTTTGCTCAAGGCGTTGCGCCTTCTTAGTATCATCATCCATCCTTGTCTTGACATTCTCAAATTCATTCTGCAAGGCGGCAAGCTTCTCCAAATTTCCAGCAACACTAGAGAGACCATAAGCATTCCGGGTAGGAAAGTACATCATATCATTTAAGCATGTCCGATGTGCTTCAAGAAATTCATCAAGGGATTCATTCTCGTGACCCATTGCCACACGAAGAAACTGTGCTTCTTCTTTGATGAAGTGATTAGCCTGAAAGTAGAAGCATATTCGAATAAATTTGCAGGATCAATAAGCGAAACCCAACATCAAGTTAAGCACTTCACTTTGCAGTAAAATTAGGAGCAAAGAACAAGAATTAAATTTCCGCCCAAAAAAGAGTTTAAAAGAATTGGTAAGGAATTCGGTCTGGCTTGTGGGTTTCAATGAAAAACTTCTTAAATTTGTCAGGCATGTACTTGGAGATCAGTTTCCACTTTCCAGGATGCCAAGATTATCATGTAACCTTATAGATACAATACGTAACCTAAAACACGTTTGAGGAAGGATAACTACAGAAACACAACTCGATTATCCTGAAAATTAATAGCCATACGAGAAGTTTTCTTGCAGGGGTATTTTCCAATTTGAAATATTTTATCAACTCTGGTCTAGGTTTGAAAAAAATTATCCAATTATAATCATGAAGTAAAAGTCGCAGTCCTGTCCAAGAAGTGGGAGAAAGTTCACCAGAACAACTAGGGTATGACTACCGCTGTATCCCATCTGATAGGCCAAGGGGCAAATTTTCCCCTTGGCCACACTACTTATGCCAACTGATGCTGTTAGTAAGCTGACAATACGCTTTTAGTTTGAACTTTGAACAGGATATCATAGGGACCGTGAGGTTTCTTCATGTTTAAGTGGTTTGGTAATTAGATTAACCTTTTACATTGATTCCTAAAGGACCAACTTTCACCTTGGCCAAAGTAAGCAGTGCCAACTGATGAAGGAGAAAACTAAAAAAAAATTTGACAAAGTTTCTATTAAGCTTTATCGTCTCTTTTACTGGTCTTAGTTTACTACTGTTACTAGGATATATAAATAGGGAAAATTTATAGCAAAGTTTTCTGTCTTGTTGATTCCTGAGTGTAGTGCTTCTTCCCCTAGGTAGCACGGACACGGACGGACACCGACGGGGACACCGGACACCGCAATTTTCAAAAAATCAGATTTTGGACACCGCAGGACACCGCTATTTTTTAATATATTTTTATTTTATATATATATCAAATATATTTCACAATCTAAAATAATAACTAAGTCAAAAAAATATTTCTAAAATGTTCTGAATAAAATAACTAAATAAGTAAAAAGAAAAAAAAACAAAAAAGAAAGAGAGACTTTCTTCACTTAATAGTAGTACTAATGCAAGAAAGAGGGAGAAAAAATAAAAAGAAAGAAAGAAAGAAATAAGTCAAATGACTATTGACAGAATAAAAAGAAAGAAAGAAAGAGAGACTTTCTTCTGTTCACACTTCACAGAGAAAGAAACGAACGGGAAATAGAAGAAAAAGGAGAAGGGATGAGGAAGAAGGGTCTGTGGGTCTGCGACGGCGGTGGAGGACCTCCGGCGCAGTGAGCTCCGGCGATGGCGACGGCGACGGCGACAGCTGCTTCGGTATCTGGCGACGGCGACTGGATCTGTCGGCCTCGGCTTCTCTGACGACTGGATCTATTGGCGACTGAGCTCCGGCGACTGGATCTGTTGGCGACTGAGCTCCGGCGACTGCTCCGAGTTGGCCGTGAGGTAAGAGAAGCACCTGTGAGGTCAGGGAGAAGGAATCGCCCGTGAGGTAATGGCTCAGAAGGGCACCTGTGAGGTCAGGGAGAAGGAATCGGCCGTGAGGTAAGAGAAGCAAATGGTCCGACACTGCTCCACGCCGTGTCCGACACTCCTCGGTGAAGTGTCCGACACGGTGTCGGAAAATTAAAAAAAAAATAAAAAATTCCCGACACCGATCGGCGGTGTCCGACACGTGTCGGGCGGTGTCCGGAGGGTGTCGGTGTCCGCCCGTTTGGACACCAAACCTCCACCTAGGAGCAAGTGTCCGTGCTTCAAGTTCTTCCCCTATGCCACCTATTGGTACT
>JAVXUO010000039.1:0-86103 GCA_033065855.1 Escallonia rubra | reverse complement strand
TTGTTACGAGTCCCTAACATGCTTGATCTTTTATTCGTAGGTACGAAACGACTACTAGAGTCGAGTTCGTCCACGAACCAATCCTAGAGCTTGGTGATGCTCAAGAGAGAGTGCAATGGGGGGAATGATATCTTATTTGACTTCTGTCCTGTGACTTATTTTTTTCTAGATATTTCTACCTTTTATATAAAGATAGTATTAGAGACTGACTTTATTTCAAACACTTAGGAGATAAAGATTGTATTTATCTCAAACACTTAAGAGATAAATATAATCTATTAATTAACTGTAATTATCCAGACTAACAAACATTATTTGTTAGTGGATGGATAATGGGTATTCAGACCCAACTTATTAAAAATAAGAAAATAAAGGACTTGGTGATGGCTCTGAGCCAGTTGTAGCCTACAATTGACTGTTCATATCATTAATCAGATTGATTCCATGGGAGTCTCTCCCCAAATAATTAACTTGTTCTTTGTGTTGCGTTTACGAAATGAATGCAAGAAAAAATAATTGCCTAATGAAAGAAGAGTTACATCTACACCCTAACTCCAATTACGTCACTTAAATATGATTCATACCTCACCATTTAGATGGATAACATTTCCATTTATTGACTCCAATGACAACCTACTGTCGTATAAGATAGTACGGAAATGGAGATGCAAATAAGGCTTAGGTTGTGTGTATATAGACACCGTTTAGAAGGTAAATTGCTTTCATTTAAATTGAGTTTGCTAATATAATTGAAGCAATCTTTCTCAGGAAAAAATTGAAGGAAAAAAATGACTAATCATCAAAGATCTTTGAAAAATCATGATTCACAAGATGGTAGTGTTCATAAACTAGTATGGCACATTACCATTGTCACTTGGAGCTGGTTGCAAAGATGGTAGTGTTCATAAACTATTATGACATTAACATTGTCAGCACATGCAATGGTGTATAATTAACAAAAATATACATAATCCTACTCGATATAAATAATAAAAAGTACATAAAAAAGAAAATGAGTTTACCATAAAAATAAAAACCAAAAAAGAAGGACACTACAAGAAAACACAGATTTAGCGACGGACTTTTAGCGACGGAATGAATTCCGTCGCTAAAAGCATCTTTCAGCGACGGAATAATCCGTCGCTAAACAACTGTCTGTAAATATTTTCAGCGACGGAATATTCCGTCGCTAAAAGCCTTTGCCAACGGACTATTACAGACACACTTTTGTCGACGGATAGTACCGTCGCTAAATATTTTATACAATTTTATAATTTTCGATAATTTTTAAAAAATATATAAGCGACGGAATAATTCCGTCAGTAAAAATTCCGTCGTTGAATGTTCTGATTTACCGACGGACGTTTACCGACGGAATTAGTCCGTCGCTAAAAGTCTTTTATAAAATACCCCTTTCTCTTTTCCTTTCTCTCGTCTCTCTCTCTCTCTCTCACCGGTGCATCGACGACCTTCACATCTGTGGCAACCCACCTTCGACGCCACGCCACCACTGCCAAACAGCCACCTTGGTCTCTGTCATCGACGGCAACCCACCTTCGACGCCGCGCCACCACTGCCAAACAGCCACCTTGGTCTCTGTCATCGACGGCAACCCACCTTCGACGCCTCGCCACCACTGCCAAACAGCCACCTTGGTCTCTGTCATCGACGGCAACCCACCCCCGACGGTGAGTCTGCTTCTTGCGTCATCAAGGAAAGAGAACGAAGCAGGTGACCTAACCCAAACTGGTCGCCGGAGGATCCCGCCTTCGTTTCCGCCGCCGTCACCAGATTCTGGCGAAGTGAATTTCTAAATCCGGTACGCTCCTTGCTGTGATTCAGCGAAGTGAATTTCACGAATTCCTTTACTAATTTTCTATCTAGCGTTACTGTAATTGGCTTTAGCAAACGCATAATGGTTCTTTTAATTGATTATGCGTACTGATAATCTGCTTGGTTATTGAGAAAAAGTGGGAAAACTTGCAATAAAGAAGAAATTTGTTGGATTATTCTTTGACCTTGCTGTTTTTTGTGCTTCTTCCTTCATTAGTTTTGCATCAAAGGTTTCAGTAATTGGCTTGAGCAAAATTCGTAGTTGTTTGGTTAATGGATTGTTTCTACTGAGTAGTTGTTTGGTTAATAGAAACTGTAGAGGACGTGATGCCGCTATGAAAATAGAAATTGTAGTTGGTGGTACACTGGAAAAGGGAGGCATGAGTTGTAGTTGGTGAACTGATTTTCCAACCTTCGGTCCACCCCAAGAGTTCTAGTGAGTGTTTAGGAATGCCCACTTCATAACGAAGTTGGAGCTGTGGCTCAAACGATTCCAAATTGGGTTAATCTCAACAAATTTGGACCACATGTCAGTGGAATTAGTTAAAGAATATGTGGGATCTCTTACTTGCTTTGAAGGGAGGACCTAAACATGGTGAATATGTAGTCACTGAAATATGTATCTTAGGTTTCAATTCACCGTAAGCTTTAGATAAAGTTCCCTAAGTTTGTTTTTTCTAAGTTTGTTGCATCAGAAGAGTATCCCCATGACCCATCCGTTGGTGACAGTGATTGAAAGACTTTCGGTTTGTAGGTTGGGGGACTGTGTTTATAAAACAGGGGTGGTGCGATGGGTTGGGGGGTGGTGCAGCGTTGATATTTCAGAAAAGGTGCGATAAGCAAAAACATAAAAACAATACATACTCGTAAATTTAACTAAAAACATTAAGCAGTATCATGTACCTAAATTTAACTAAAAACAATGCATCAAAACAGAGGGATTCGGGTAAACGCCGTGAGGGTAAACCTGTACCTAAATTAGCTTCCCGCTTTGTGATGTGCCTTGCACTTTGGCACCTGGGTACGCTAAGCTCTCGCTTCCTTCACCCGCTGCAACTAACCTTAGGAGAAACGCTACTAATTGAACCCTAAATTGAATGCCCTAATCCAACCGAACCCTAAATTGAATGTCCCAAATCAACCGAACCCTAAATTGAACTAATAGAACCCCCTAATTGAACCCTAAATTGAAGTAATTGAACCCTAATTAAACCCTAAATTGAAGTAATTGAACCCTAATTAAACCCTAAATTGAATGCCCTAATCGAATCGAACCCTAAATTAAACTAATTGAACCCAAAATTGAATGCCCCAAATCAACCGAACCCTAAATTGAATTAATAGAACCCCCTAATAGAACCCTAAATTGAAATAATTGAATCCTAATTAAACCCTAAATTGAATGCCCTAATCGAATTGAACCCTAAATTAAACTAATTGAACCCCTAATTGAATGCCCTGATCCAACCGAACCCTAAATTGAAATAATTGAACCCCCTACTTGAACCCTAAATTGAATGCCCCAAATCAACCGAACCCTAAATTGAATCAATAGAACCCCCTAATTGAACCCTAAATTGATGTAATTGAACCCTAATTAAATCATAAATTGAATGCCCTAATCGAATTGAGCCCTAAATTAAACTAATTGAACCCTAAATTGAATGCCCTAATCCAACCGAACCCAAAATTGAACTAATTGAACCCTAAATTGAATGCCCCAAATCAACCGAACCCTAAATTGAACTAATTGAACCCTCTAATTGAACCCTAAATTGAAGTAATTGAACCCTAATTAAACCCTAAACCCTAAACCCTAATTGAACCCCAAATTGAATGCCTTAATCCAACCGAACCCTAAATCGAACTAATTGAACCCTAAATTGAATGCCTCAAATCAACCGAACCCTAAATTGAATCAATAGAACCCCCTAATTGAACCCTAAATTGAAGTAATTGAACCCTAAATTGAATGCCCTAATTGAATCGAATCCTAAATTAAACTAATTGAACCCCTAATTAAACCCTAAATTGATTGCCCCAATCTAACCGAACCCTAATTGAACCCCAAATTGAATGCCCTAATCCAACCGAACCCTAAATTGAACCCTAAATTTAATGCCTCAAATCAACTGAACCCTAAATTGAATCAATAGAACCCCCTAATTGAACCGAACCCTAAATTGAACTAATTGAATCCTAAATTTAATGCCTCAAATCAACTGAACCCTAAATTGAATCAATAGAACCCCCTAATTGAACCCTAAATTGAAGTAATTGAACCCTAAATTGAATGCCCTAATCGAACCGAACCCTAAATGAAACTAATTGAACCCTAAATTGAATGCCCTAATACAATCGAACCCTAAATTGAAATAATTCAAGCGCATCGGATATGTGAATTTTGAACATTTTTTTCCCATTTGAACATTGATCATTTGTTTGATAATTTTAGGTTGTTAATTGTGCGTTTTAGAATTGTGATTATTGATCGATGATTTTAGGTTATTAGCTGTGTATTTGAAGTAATTGCGATTATGAATTGATGATTTTAGGTTGTTAATTAATGATTTTAGATTGTTAATTGTGCATTGAGCATTTGAGATATTGAGATTATTGACGGAGGATGGGACCCAATTGGATTGAATGTGTGATTTTTGTTAATTTTTATTGCATTGAGCATTTGAGAATTGAGAATTGAGATTGTTGACGGAGGATGGGACCCAATTGGATTGAGATACCTGTTAGTTAGCGCAGACACGGACACCACGTCTGATCGACGGTGTCCGACATTTAGAAAACAAATTAACGTATGCCGATGTGTCTGGAGGTGCGTGTCGGTGGGCGTCGGACACGTGTCCGGAGGCGTCGGACACGTGTCCAAAGGCGTCGGACACGTGTCGGTATGTGTCGGACACGTGTCGGTATGTGTCGGACACGTGTCGGTATGTGTCGGACACGTGTCCGGAGGTGTCAGACACGTATCGGACACCATATCGACACCCTATATGAGGTGTCGGAATTGAGGTTGTTGAATGTGCATTAAATTTAGGTTAGTTAGGTTAATGCGACATTTTTAGCATGCACCCCCTGGAATCTAATCGTGGCTCCAGCGCTGGCTATAATTAGCCCTAATTAGTCCTGATTAACAATATTTTAGTAAATCAATTAACCCTAATTAGCTCTAACGAGCCTAATTAGTTTTAATTAACCCTAAGAACCTGATGAAATTCAAATTAGCTGTAATTACCTCAAATTAGCCCAAATGAACCCAATTATGCGCATATTGATTGTAGTTAGCCTAATTAGTCATAATTTGCACTAACATAACCCAATTACGCCTAATTAGCGCTAGTTAGGACTAATCAACACTACTCGGCACCATCAAAACCCTAATTAGGACTAAATAACCCTAATTAGTCCTAATCAACCCTAATTAGCTATAATTATTCGAAACTAGCCCTCATTAACATTAATTAGCTCTAACATAACCCAATTAAGCCTAATTAGCCCTAATTAGGACTAATCATCACTACTCGGCACAATTAAACCCTAATTAGTCATAATCAACCCTAATTAGCTATAATTATCCGAAACTAGCCCTCATTAACATTAATTAGCCATAACATAACCCAATTAAGCCTAATTAGCCCTAATTAGGACTAATCAGCACTACTCGGCACAATTAAACCCTAATTAGGACTACATAACTCTAATTAGTCCTAATCAACCCTAGTCAGCTATAATCATCCGAAACTATCCCTCATTAACATTAATTAGCCCTAACATAACCCAATTAAGCCCAATTAGCCCTAATTAGGACTAATCATCACTACTCGGCACAATTAAACCCTAATTAGGACTAAATAACCCTAATTAGTCCTAATCAACTCTAATCAGCTATAATTAATAATCGTAATTAACCCTAATAACCCAGTTAGCCCTAATTAGCCCTTGTACATCCCATAATTACTCCATGTTGCCCAGAGATGGTTCAATTACTCGTTGTTTACAAACCCTGCCTTCTTTATATTAATTGTTGTTTTGAGAAGTCCATTGGCAACGAGATGGTTCAACTCGTTGCCAACGAGTTCTATTTAATGTGGAATTGATAACATATGCAACGATCATTCTGCAGTTTTGATATTTCGGAAAGATTCTTGCATATCTTATCAATTTCTGAACACATGCATGCATAGAAACCCTTAGTTCCCGTTCAAAGGTACTCATTACAAAGTAATGCCTTGTAATGAGCCTTTGGATGTCCAGTTTGGACAGTTTGGAAAAGCTAATTGTTTATAAAACAGTATTTTGACTCATGCTTTATGTTCTATGTCGTGGATATTTGGTACACGTTCTCGTGTGTTTCTCCGGGTGCATACAGATCTGGTGTTCTAACATCCGTCAAACCTTCCTGAGCAAGGTTAGATGAATGTTAGAACACCTAATCGATGTGGTGTACTTGGAGAAATGCGGGGAGGTGCTGCCGAATTTTCCACAGACATCGGACTAAGCATGAGTTATTCACTGTTTTATAAACATGTGCTTTTCTGAATGGGATAGGACCACTACCTGTTCAAGAGTGGAGGGGAAATATGTAGACATGTTGTAACATTCATGCATTGATATTTACATCGGCAATGCCTAAACACTGGTCATTATTGAAGGTGGTATACAGTACGATAATTCAGTCGTCATGTCAGTCGATCGAAGTTGGATGAAAAGGAAGAATGCTGAAGATTTTGAGTGTCGCGTTGACGAATTTCTCGACTTCGCTTATGCGCATCCTGCACATGTTGACCTTGATAAGATAAGGTGCCCGTGCGGTAGATGTGAGTTGTTGCACTGGAGAAAAAGAATTGAAGTAAAATGGCATCTTCGTCGGTACGGTTTTATGGGTGGATACACAAGGTGGACGCAGCACGGGGAAACGATAGTATTGTCGTCCAACCTGGCTAGTCAAACTGAAGTTAGGGAGGAGGCACGATATGATTTCCGAGATATGATTATGGATGCTGGGCATGCTAATGTTGACTGGGGTAACGACAGGCCACAGCCGCCGAACGAGGGGGCTCATCAGTTTTATGAGTTGTTGAGAGCTGCGGAAGAGCCGCTGTGGGATGGAGCTCCGAAACACACACGGCTGTCTGCGGTTAGTAGGTTATTACAGTTGAAATCAGACCACGGGCTGAGTGAGAAAGGTTTTAACGAGTTTGTTACCTTCATCAAAGAAATACTGCCCGAAAGTGAAAAGCTACCGCCGTCGTACTATGACGCGAAGAAGATGATGAGGAAACTTGGGTTGAGCTACGACCGGATAGATGCGTGCAATAACGATTGTGTATTATTCTGGAAAGAGAATAAGGATTTGTCATTATGTCCAGTGTGTGATCATTCGAGGTACAAACCGGACAAAGGGAAGAAGAAAAACATTGCATGGAAGATATTGCGATATTTCCCGGTCACACCACGGCTTCAGAGAATGTACTACTCCTCCAGTACGGCTGAACATATGAGGGCTCACCGTGAGACTCGCAGCAACGATGCCGATGTGCTGACACACCCAGCTGATGGAGAGGCGTGGAAGGAGTTTGACCGCAGGCATCCAGTTTTTGCTCAGGAAGTTCGGAATGTTAGACTTGGTCTGGCAACCGATGGGTTCAACCCTTTCGGTCAGTCTACCACGCCTTACTCCTGTTGGCCTGTTATTATTGTCCCTTACAACCTTCCACCAGGCATGTGCATGAAGAAGCCGTATATGTTCTTGTCGTTGCTTATTCCGGGGCCGAAGAGTCCCGGTAAGGACATAGATGTGTATTTAAGGCCGTTGATTGATGAGTTAAAACAATTATGGAATCATGGAGTCGAAACATATGATGCATCCCTTAAACAAAATTTTCAGATGAGGGCTGCTTTGATGTGGACTATACATGATTTCCCCGCATTGGGAATGACGTGTGGCTGGAGCACACATGGGAAGCTAGCATGCCCTGCTTGTATGGGCGTGAACCCCGGTCATACGTTAAAGCACGGCGGAAAGGCCTCGTGGTTCGGATGTCACCGTAAGCTTTTGCCACCGGGCCATCAGTTTCGTAGGCAGAAGGATAAATTTGACGGGACAATCGAGCGTGAGGTTGTCACGCTGGACTACCCATCTGGTGAAGAAGTACTCTCACACCTGGAGGCACTTGATACTGACATACCACACGGTAAGGGTGTGCCGGATCAGAAGATTGCAGGGTTCGGGAAAGAGCACAACTGGAGAAAATTTTGTATCTTCTGGGAGTTAGCCTACTGGAGGACGCTCGTTATCCGAAACAACATGGATGTGATGCATATTGAGAAGAACGTTTTTGATAATGTGTTCAACACAGTGATGAATTTCAAGGGCAAATCGAAAGATCACCTTAAAGCGAGAAGGGATCTACAACAGTTGGGTGTACGCCGTGAATTGCATCCTCGGACAGTCAGTGGGAGGACCATACTTCCGAAAGCACCTTACTGTCTAGACAAGAAACAAGTGGAGAAGGTCTGTCAGTGGGTTAAGAATTTGAAGCTTCCGGATGGGTTTGCGTCCAACATATCTCGTTGTTGCAATGTATCGGAATGCAAGTTCCAAGGGATGAAGAGTCACGACTGCCACGTATTCATGGAGAGATTCATTCCTATTGCCTTCCGGGGACTGTTGCCACGGGTTGTTTGCGAGACTTTGACTGAATTATCTCATTTCTTTCGAGATATATGCTCTTCTACGATCCGGGTGAGTAACATGGAAGTGCTTGAGAAGAACATTGTGGTGACGATTTGCAAGCTGGAGAAAATCTTCCCACCTTCGTTCTTTGATTCAATGGAGCATCTGCCTGTTCACTTGGCATATGAAGCTAAGATGGGTGGACCCGTGCAATATCGGTGGATGTATCCCTTCGAGAGGTAATCCTTAAATTGTTACAGTTGTTCGTTTACACTTAATGCGACATCTGTTATCATTGATATTCCACCTAACTCGATTCCCTAAACTTCTAGGTTCATGTTCCATTTAAAGAAAAAAGTCCGTAATAAGGCTCGGGTTGAGGGCTCAATTGCGGAGGCTTACGTAATGGAAGAACTTGTAAACTTTTGTAGTCAATATTTCGGTTCGGATGTTGGTACAAGGTTAAATCAACTAGGCCGAAATGATCCCGGAGCAAGCACAAATTTGGAAGGGCAATTGTCAATATTCAAGCAGTCAGGTAGTCCGTTCGGCCGAACGTATACTCGATGGCTAACAGATGAAGAGTACAGTGCTGCAACAATATATGCCCTTCTAAATTGCGATGAAGTTTCGGCATTCGTTGAGTAAGTTAAAGTCTTAATTCACTTACATTGCTGTACATAATTGAAAGTGTGTTAAGCGAGTTAAATGCATATTGGTTTGCAGTGAGTTCGATGCGGAATCTTTAATCACTGATCCCGCTGGACTTGAATCTCACCGGAAATCACAATTTGTACAGTGGTTCAAAATCCGTGTAAGATTATTTAACGAAATTATATTATGTGTTATATACAGTTCTGTGGCCAATTAGTATACTGATTTATCCTTAATTTTTACCGTCATCTACAATAGGTTCAGTCAATGGATAGACCAGTGGCCTCCTGCTTGAAATTACTAGCCGAAGGCCCTAACAAACAAACATCCTGTTACGGAGGCTATATCATCAACGGGTTTAGGTTTAACGTAAAAGATGATGACCGAACAAAACAAACCCAAAACAGTGGAGTCTTGGTCAACGGCGACTGTTATGCCGAGAATTGCATGGATTTTTACGGAGAGCTAGATGAGATTGTTGAGCTAACATATCTGGGTTCCCAAAACCGCCTGGTAATGTTCAAGTGTACGTGGTTCGATGTCACATGCAGCAGAGGAATCCGTGTTAGCTCTCAAGGGATTGTAGATGTCAATGTCAAGTCAAGACTTGCATCAGACGAGCCCTTTGTGTTTGCTAGTCAAGCTGTACAAGTCTTTTACGCGGAGGACGTCGCCAATCCCAAATCTCATTGGTATACAACTATCAAGTCCAAGAAATTGCCCGTGACATATGACAGTGAGCTAGACTCCTTTCAAGCCGACCAACCACGTGTCTTGTTCCCTGTTGAGGTCAACAACGAGGAGGACGATCTTCCTCTTCCAACAACACTTCATGTGGGAGAACAAGTCGTAGATGATGTGACCGAGTCTACTGATGAAGAGGATGAATTAGAAGATGAAGAGGACGACGAGTCCCACGAAGAAGAGGGCGACGAGGATAGTGATGAAGATGATTCGCAAACTGAAAATGATTGACTTGTAATGTTGTAACATCACGGGAAAAATGTAGTAACATTTTAGAACTTGGTGTTTATTGATGTGTTTTTGCACATCCGTTCATATATATATATATAGTGCCGATGATGATTTATGCCTAAATTATTGTTTTTCACGTGTTAATGTCTTTGTATATAATCTATATGAAGTCAGATATGGATAGGATACGGGCTATTCGTGGCCGGGCTGGACGCCGAGCTGCTTCCTCCCCGGTTAGTCCCACCTCGTCATTGCCTACTGATGACGAGGCACAGAGTGATCGCGGACAGCCATCGCCGTCGCCCCAGCCGTCTCCATCTTCCGTGGGTTCTACCTTAGGTATAGTTGATAACGGTGTTTCGTACATTTTCGCTAGCCTTATATTTGAACTGTATTAATGTCTGTGTTTTGTAGGATCTCGACGAGGCCGTGGTCCGACACGCGGGGTACGCATCGACCCCCAGCGTAAACAGAGAGTTACGCTCACGCAGGAGGGCCTGTAAGTACTAAAAATATCACCTCATGCCTTATTTTTATAATTTTGGGTGTTAATTTATATTTGAACTGTATTAATTAATTTAATTACTTCTTTGGCAGGATCCTGGAGAATATGGCGAGGACGAAGATCGGCGTTCTTGTGAAGGGCCGATTCTTCGAGCCACGCCTGTACTGGAAGGACTGGGATGCCGCTGCGAGGGAGGCCCTATGGGAGGAGTGGCTGGTACGGTGAAGTATTTTTTTCAGCGTTAGTAAATGTTAAATTACAGTTTGTTTTATGTTGTTAATTTGTGTTATTGAATGCATTACAGGAGGGGTTCACGTTTGACACGCCTGAGCAGCAGGTACTGGGGCAGCAGGCTTTCTTTGCCTACATCGGCAAGAATTACCGCCGATGGCTCCACGATGCACGGGACCGGGCGAAGAAGGCGCTGCCCGCGGGTGCCCCGATGACGGACATGACGAAATATCCCCCACATTGGATATCTCACCGTGTATGGGGGGAGATGATAGATCGGTGGGCTGCGGATCCAGGTTGGGACGCCAAGAGTAAGAGCGGGGCTGAGAACAGACAGAACAGAGATCCGACGCACACGGGGGGGTCGGTGCCACACGACATCGTCCGACACATGAACGCGGTCGAGCACCCGGATCTAGAGGAGGATGAGGTCATAGCTCTGACCTATACTCAGACGCACGTGCGGAAGAAGGACAAGGACGAGACGCACCAGGCGGGCGACTATATTTCAGATATTGCCCGGCGGATCGATGTGAGTCAATTTATTTAAGTTAATGTTTTTTCTTTCTATCCTCAATGTCTGTTTCGTTAATTAATGCCCTAACATATCGTTAAACCACTATTTTTGCAGGCCTCGTATGAACAGCTAAGGGGGTCCGAGCAGCAGTCCGGACAGCCATCAGCGTCCACTAGTACGGCTGCGAGTACTGGGGGGTTGAAGCGATGGCTGGATACGCCGGAGGTCGTGAATCGGCCGAAAGGCCGCATACGCGGCCTGCCTAGCACGACTCCTCGTGCCGTGATAGGAGCGTCCTCACCCCCTGCTGCCCCTCCACAGACACCGGCTCCTCGGCCTCAGTTGGACGAGGAGGATATCGAGCGCATTGCTACAGTGGTGTGCCGGATGATGAGGGAGCAGGGCACTGCTGGACCGGCCGCCCCGCAGGATCCAGATCCGGGAACCCCTGATGAGCCCCTTCCCGTGCCCGTTCCTAGCTTCCCCCCCCCCCCCGCCCCCCGCGCCCGGCTTGTACTCTTCTCCCCTCTCCTAACCGGCTATCTCCGGTTCCCGGCTTGTACATGTATGAGTTTCTTTTATAATAAATATTTTTTATAATTGATTATATATATTTCTTTCTGTATTGATTATTGTGCGTTGTTGTTGCGAATTGAAAATTGTATTACAAGTTTAGGTAATTGAAAAATAAAAAAAAAATTCAAAAAAAAAATTGACTTTTTTCGACGGATTTATTCCGTCGCTAAAGTATTCCTTTCAATCAGTTATTTAGCGACGGAATATTCCGTCGCTAAATAAGATTTTTAGCGACCGAATATTCCGTCGCTAAATATTTAATCCGTCGCTAATTAGACAAAAAAGAAAATAAATTAAAATTCTAAAAATATAATTAGCGACGGAATATCCGTCGCTAATGAAAAATAAATCCGTCGGTAAAAATCACATATTTAGCGACGGATTTAAAAATTCCGTCGCTAAACTATTAGTGACGGGCTTTTATACGAGGGATTTTTAGCGACGGTGAATCCGTCGCTAATTCTTTAAGCGACGGATTTGGGCTTTTAGCGACGTATTTCTCCGTCTCTAAAAGCCTGTTTTCTTGTTGTGGGAGCAGTAGAATTGTTGAGATTTAATTTCAAATCTCATGGGTTATTTGATTATATAGTTCACTTGAGAGATTTGATGATTTGATTCAAAGAATATAAACTGAATTTGCCTACTTTGTTTGACCAAATTGCAAAACGTGGCTTTACACGTGATTGTTAATTCAAGGAAGTTAACCGTACGTCCTTTGCATTAGGCTTGTTTTTTTTTTTTTTTTTTGTTATTTGGAAGTATGCTAGCACCATGCCCTCACCTAGGGGTGAGCACGGTTCGGTTGGTTCGGTTTGGAGGCTGAATACCAAATCGAACCGATCAACATCGGTTTGAGAAAAAAAAGTCGAACCGTAGTTGAACGGTTTGGTTTCTGCAGGTTGAACGGTTCGGTTTTGACGATTTAATCGATTTGAGTCAAACTCAATTTTGGGCAAGTTTAGGCCCAAAAATTAATAACTTATACATAATAATAAGCTCCAAAAAAACTGAATTTTTTAATTATAATTAATAACACTTAGTGAGATGTAGGCGGGGAGTGAAAATGCGTGTTACGTTAAGGGATTTAGGGTTTATCCCATTTTATATGAGTGGTTAGATAACTAGAGTTAGTAAAAAATAATTAGGTTTAGGTAAAAATATAAATATGTTATATTATATACAGTTGGTTTGATTTATGCGGTGTCAAAAAAATTCGAACCGAACCGACCGATTGATTTTTAGATCGGTTTGAAAATAGACGGATTGGATAAAAAAAACCAAACCGTACGGATTGGATAAAAAAAAACAAACCGTACGGTTTGGATAAAAAACCAAACCGTACGGTTTGGATAAGAAAACTAAACCGATTGATTTTTAGATCGGTTTGAAAATAGACGGATTGGTTGGTTCGATTTTCACGGTTGGATCGGTTTCAACTGTTTAAATGCCCACCCCTACCCTCACCTATGATGATGGTTGTCAGATAGATGAAGTGGTGGCTTTGGATTAAATCTTCATGCCACCGGTTGAATAGAAAACATATTCAATGTAAGAGCTTTGGCCCCATCACAGGAAAGCAACAGTTATATTTGTTGTTTTTTTTTAAAAGAGTAAGAACCCTACTATTAATAATAAAGATAGTACTCGGATGACATTCCCATCCGATAAGAATTGCAGTGCAACTAAAAGTTATGATTGATTTTCTTTACAGTTATACATGAAGATACTAATGAAAACAGAATAAGTAAAGCCTAGAACTAGAAAAGACCTAAATAAACTACCAAACAAGAACTACACATAGAAAAGCCAAACAGATAACTACACATTCAGAAAATGAAATGAAAAGTCAACTGTAGCCAGCTACCCATCTGAATACCAACCACGTGCCTCGAGAATAGGACAACCCGCACCCACACGCATGGCGACGTGTCACTTGCAGTGCGTTCAGCGCCTGAAGCTGACACCTGTCCATCGTCCTCCATCCACCAAGCACCTCCGGCACCGAAAACCGATAGGAAAATGGTCCCTTCGCCTTGTCAGTCCACAACCCGCCACCTCAACTACCACCAAATCCCCAAGACCCAACTACCGGATCACCCTAACATGACCAGAGCCAACCCGCCACCTCAAAGCACGACCAGAGCCACCACCATCACAAACATCCACCGTCGAAGCATCCTAACATACAAAAGCACCTCGACAACCACCATCGGCAACAAACCCACCAACCTTTCTGTGAACAGGGGGAGGGGGATACAAACCCTAAAAGGATAATAAACCTATTCACAGACTCCCTTCTCCAGCCAACAATCCCAAAACCCACATAATCCTTTCTCCGGCCACCACACCCAAAACCCACATATTCCGGTCTCCGACGTCCACACCTAAAACCCACACAATTCCTTCTCCGGCCACCACCCCTAAATCCAACCGAGCAACAACCAACAACGCACGATCCTTACCCAGCAGCTTCCACCTTGCTACCTAACCAGCAGTAATAACCTAAATTGAAACCCTTACCCACATACACGACCATACCCAGAAGACGGCTTCCGACAGAAAGCCAGTGCGAAGAGCGATCTTCGGCGGAGATCGAATAATGACCTACAATAGCAGCCACCACAGTCGAAAAGATGAAAACAACACAAAAAAAGAGATGAAAAGAACCACACAACATCATAAACCTATTCTACCACGCCGGAGGAAACTGGCGGTGGCGGCGGAGACACCGAGACGGTGTGGGAGTTTTTTTGGGTTTTATTTAGAGAGGTTATATCTGTTGTTGAGTTGCACAACGGTAACTGAATTTGGAATTCAGAATTGTTAGTTTGTGACTCATGGGAAGAGGCATTAAACCTATTCTCTTGTGATTTCCATAAAGGTGCTTGTGCTATGTATAAATATAAAGCTACTCATGGGAAGAGGCATTAAACCTATTCTCTTGTGATTTCCAGAAAGGTACTTGTGCTATGTATAAATACAAAGATGTTTCTGGGAATTCAGTAGAAAAAATACATACACACCGGAAATAACTTTCTCCGAAAATTTTTCAGATTGCTCTCTCAATCTCCCAAAGTCTATATACTATTATTTCTAGAAAGAATTATCGGAGATCTTCGATATTGCTAATCACAATTCTTCTCAGACTTTGTTGTATCATGGGAACAAATTTGTCTGTAACCCATTAACAAATTCTATCTTGAGTGGGGATAAATAACGTTCTGAAGAAAGTAACTTTAGATACGCCTCAAAACCTTTTCAATTCCATTTCCAGACAAATTTTTCCTAACACATTTAGAACGTTAATTGGAAGAATATGGAAGCAGAAACTAGTGCCTCTATCAAGATGATGAATCAAGACCTCATCAAGTTGGATCAGTTTGATGGTAGCAATTTTGGTTGCTGGCAAGACAAAACAAATTCTACTCACAGCATTAAGGATTGTCTACATTTTAAATTCGGAGCCACGTTCGGAGCCTAATGATAATGCTAATAAGAGTGAAAAGAATGAACGGAAAAAGAGGAACGACAATGAAGTTATGTGACGCTGCCATAGTCTCAAGGCACTTTCGGACCGTCTTTACAACTACTACAAGCCATTTGATTAAGCAAAGGAAATCTGTAAGGCGTTGGAGTATAAGTATAAAGTTCAAGAAGAAGGTACGAATAAGATCTTAATTTCTGAGTATAATGATTTCACCATGATAGACGACATACATTTTCTCCAACAAGTTCATGATTTGCAAGATATTGCAAATAAAATTTGTGAACTTGATGAAAGTCTTCTGGAATCTTTCCAAGTTGGTGTGGTATGATTATTGCAAAGTTACCACAATCTTGGAAAGATTATAAGAAGAAATTGTTGCATGAAGAGAAAAATTTTACTTTGGAGAAAATTCAGAAACATCTTTGTACAGAAGAAGAATCTCGTAGTAGGGATAAAAAGGGTTATGTTGATGCCGGTAATGGAAAATCATTTCATGCTCTTCAAGTTAAGAAAGAAGAAAACATGTTTAAGATGAACGCCAGTCGCAATAAGAACAAAAAGAAGAGTAAATATCATGTTTGCGGAAAGATGGGGCATTATGCACGAGAATGCCAACATAGAAAGAGTGGAATAGAGCCAGCGATGAGTTCGCAAAAATGGTCAAGGAGAATCTAGTAGAGATTGTAACCTAGATTAACATGGCCGATTCATCTTCGAGTTTTGGATGGTGGTTTGATTCGAGAGCCACAACACACATTTGCAAGGATAGATTTCTTTTTAAGACCTACAAAGAATTTCCGAAATGATCAAGAGGTCTAAATGGGATATCTGGCAAGGGCAAAGGCAGCGTGGAGTTAAATTTCACGTCAGCAAAGGCATTGACTCTCCTTAATGTTCTTCATGTCCCTTATATTATAAAGAATTTAGTTTATGTTAACCTTGTTTGTAAGAAAGATTTTCGTGTTCTTTTTTAGTCCGACAAGTTAATATTGTCTAAAACGGAAACTTTGTCGTAAAGGGATATAGTTGTGATGGGATGTTCAAACTCAATCGTAATGGAATAAATGTTGCTTCTTCTTATATTGTTGAGCTTTTTAATCTATGGCATAGTATATTAGCACATTTAAATTATAAGTACATTAGAAACATGACGAATCTAGGTTTAATTTCATGTTCTCATGTAGTACTGATTAATGTGAAATATGTATTAATCTAAAATGACAAAGAAACCTTTTAAAAGTGTAGAAAGGAAATATAAACTTTTAGATTTGATACACTCAGATATATGTGAACTAAATGGTTTGGTAACCAGAAGTGGTAAGAGGTATTTCATCACGTTTATTAATGATTGCTCTAGATATACTTATGTCTATCTTATGAAAACTAAAGATGAGGATTTTGGTATGGTCAAAACCTATAAGCAAGAGGTAAAAAATCAACACTTCCGGCATCACCTTCTTCGTTTCTTCCTTTCGGCGGCGACAACTCCACCTTCCAGCGTCGATAGCTCCACCTTCTGGCGTCACTTCTAGCATCACCATCACCACCGCTTCTAACATCATCTCGCCATCCCGAACCACCAAAGCCTCCACTGTCAAGCCAAATCTACCCATATCCAACCTTCACTAGAGATCGGTTATTAGAGAGCAAGAAGAGAGAGAAAGAAGCAGCAATCGATCAGACTTTTTTTAGAGAGAGAGAAGAGAGAGAGAGAGAAGGGAGTTGCAGGTTTGAGAGAGAGACGGGGGCAAATTTGCTTAAACGACAGTCTGCCGTCCGTTAAGCCTCCGTCTGCTTCTTTTTTGGGGAATTGATGACGTGGCTTAATTTTGCACGTCCGTTTTGATCGGACGGCTATGACTGGGGCTAGAGCACGCATGCTGTAACCCTAGCCACAGCAGGCGATCAGAATCCCTCTTCAAATACCTTAGAATTTTAAACATCCCTCTTTACACTTGCAGAACAATGAATTCTATTCAATGAACCTTTGAATGCACTGGGATTGTGAAATTCGCAATTAAAGTACGTCATCGAACACACACTATCGACGTAAAAGGAAAGCTCCGCTTTTATAACTACAAAGATCATTAGGGGAAACCATAATTCGGATTCAGGCGCTAATAAATTAAATTTAAAACCTTAAACCCCAATAGCAACACTTGGCACACCAAAATAGGAAACCTCATACAAAAAACTAGCAGACTACGTGCCATGTTCGCCACTATAAATTAAGGTAAAAGACTGTCGGTAGTAGACAGTGCAAGCAACACATCAATGATCAAACAAAGCAACACATGAACTTCTGTAGTGACAACCATCAATTTCAATTAGTAGCGAACATCAAAATTCCACACCAACTTAATCAAGAAAGTTGCAGCAATGTATAGAACGTCTTCAGTTCACTGACCAACTGCATGCACACCTGCAGAATGCTGCCGGAGAAGAAGGGGACCGGGGTGGGTGGTGGTGGGTGTGTCAGGAGGTGAGGTAGAAGATGGGGTGGAGAAAGAAGTGAAGGAGCTTGAAGCAGGTGCAAGTTATGGAGAGGAACATCAGCCCATACACCAACCGAAGACCCATTTTTATGTGTAGGGACGTGGATTCGAGAGAGCAGATTCAGATACCAAAGCTTTTTGTAAGATAGCAGCACTGCTCCAAAAAGGGGTAGAAGGCGAAGGTTGGAGGTGGAGGAGATGCGCAGGATCGAGGATGAATGGGAATGGAGAAAAGCAGGATCGAGGGAGGGGAGTGGGCCGACCAAAGAGATTGTGGAGTGGTGCTGCTTTTGACTTTTGCGTTTTGAATTTGGAAAAGCTCTCTGAGTGGATAAGGCTAGCCTTCTTATTAATCCATTACTTTGACGGGTTTGAGCGTACACACACGTGTCGGACAAATAGCAACTTACCTCACCGCTTCGAAAGTACATTATTTTGCTTCTTTTTTTTTCTTTCTTTGGGAGCGTGACACAATCTTGTTTAGATCGTACTTATAACTTTCATCTTATCCTAATTAATATATATATATATATATAAATATACGACCCAGATCAACACCCACCGGTGGATAAAAGAAATTTCTCCACCCAACCGCTTGTAAGACAAGCGGTTGGTTACGATTTCTTTTTCTCGTGGGCCCCATCACAAAAAGCACTTTTTTTTTTCCCCAACCGCATGTAAGAGAAGCGGTTGGGTATGATTATTTTTTTGACGTGGGCCACCACAAAAAATCACTCCACCCAACCGCTTCTCTTAGAAGCGGTTGGTAAGCACTTTTTTTTTTAACAATTTTTTTAAAAAACCAACCGCATATAAGAGAAGCGGTTGGTGGTATTTTTTTGGGTGGCTCCCACACAAAAATTTTAAGATTTTTTGGTTGGTCACAAAAAAAAAAAAAAAAAAAATTTGGAGACAAGCCTGCCACGTGGCCTCCCCCGCGTCTGCCACGTGGCCCAACCGCGTGAAGGGGCGCCGGTTGGGCGATGGCCCTGCCACGTGGCCTCCCCCGCGCCTGCCACGTGGCCCAACCGGGTGAAGGGACACCGGTTGGTGCGCTGCCCTGCCACGTGGCCTCCCCCGCGCCTGCCACGTGGCCCAACCGGGTGAAGGGGCGCCGGTTGGTGCGATGCGTGGCCTCCACGCGCCTGCCACGTGGCCTCCATGCGCCTGCCACGTGGCCCAACCGGGTGAAGGGACACCGGTTGGTGCGATGCCTGCCACGTGGCCTACACGCGCCTGCCACGTGGCCTCCACGCGCCTGCCACGTGGCCAACGCGGGAAGGTGCGCCGGTTGGTGCGCTGGCCCTGCCACGTGGCCTCCACGCGCCTGCCACGTGGCCCAACCGGGTGCGATGGCCCCGCGGCTTGCCCTCTCTCCCTGCCACGTGGCGCGACCCCCCCCCCCCACGCGGGTGATGCTCCCCCGTGACTGTCCTTCCCGGTGCTTTTTTCTTTGTTTGCAGAGTCTTTTTTCTTTGTTTGCAGAGTCTGCCATTTTTTTTTTTTTCAGAGACCATCAATCACGGGTATTTTTTCCCTCTTTTTTCTTCTCTCTTCCTTTTTCTTCTCTATTTATAATCCCCTCCCCCCAACCCTTCTTCTCCACACTTCTTCTCCGCACTTCTTCTCCACAAAACAAAAAATTTTAGCGCTAGAAGATCGGTGGATAATCGCTCAAAGATCGGTAGATTTTTCTTCAAATACATCAAGTCACAACAAGTAAGTATTTTGAATTTTCTTATAATTCAATGTTAGGTTTATACAAATCAGCGTATTACACTTAGCGTATTACATTTATAGCGATTCAAAATAGCGTATTACATTTATAGACAGTTTTTCACGGATTTATAAAAAATAGCTAGAGCGAGATTTTGCCAAAGTGTAAAAAAGAGACCCTAGTTATTCTGAAAGGATCTGTATCAGGTAAAAATTTCAGATTTTTCCAAATACTGTAAAGGGGCTAACTGATACGGGGAACCGTGTACCTTCGCAGTCTAATTTAAAATACCAAGCTAGCGCGATTTCGCGCGAAACTTTTACGAGAACCCTAGGATGTTGGGAAGTTCCATTCCCCAGGATTTCGCGCCATTCCGGAGCCGTTAGCTATTTTTTTGCCCGAACGGCCCTTTCAGCGCTCGCCCTTTAATTAGACAGCTTTTTCACGGATTTATAAAAAATAGCTAGAGCGTGATTTGGCCAAAGTACGAAACAGGGACCCTAGTTATTCTGAAAGGATCTGTATCAGGTAAAAAGTTCAGATTTTTCCAAAAACTGTAAAGGGGCTAACTGGTACGGGGAACCGTGTACCTTCGCAGTCTAATTTAAAATACCAAGCTAGCGCGATTTCGCGCGAAACTTTTACGAGAACCCTAGGATGTTGGGAAGTTCCATTCCCCAGGATTTCGCGCCATTCCGGAGCCGTTAGCTAATTCTTTGCCCGAACGGCCCTTTCAGCGCTCGATCCGGACACCGGTTCGCGATTTTTGCGCGAAAAATCCGTAAAGTACTTTTTAGGCCAATGATGAACTCACGAAGCGTAAAGTAGCATTTCGAGGCACCTTTGAGATTTTTCATGATGCCAGGGGCATTTCGGTAATTTGCCACGCCGCGAGGAGTGTTTCGGTAATTCTCCCGCGCCGAGTTTTTAATCATTTCATTTGATGGTCGATACGCGTGCGCAAATAAATTATCAAACAACACTAGCATGACTTACAATGGCCAATGCCCAGAACTGGTCATAGACCTCACGTGGCGCATACGATTTGGTCCTCACTTCGGCAGGGCGAGTCACCCTCGTGCGCGTCACCCTGCGCAACCACCGTACGTAGTCCTCAGTACTGATGCCGTCGTGCTTCATCGATACAAGGCTGTCATACGTTTCCTGCCAGGTATTCCATTGTTGCACCTCGTCACCCAACACAGTCAAGGCATTAGCCACCTCGAAGTTCGGCCCTCGACCACCCCTGTATGGCCGCATGTCTACAGCGGGTTTCGGAATCCCTTGTGGACAGCCAGCTTGCTTCATAGCTCGATCGGGCATCTGAAACTCACATTCTTCGAAGTGAATGAGCGGCACCCGAACCAAACCTGCAAGCACGTACGACACCGGAAGTTGCCAACACAACTCATCCAACAGATGCATCACCTTCTCATATGGCTGCCACGCCACCTGGTATGCATCCAGCATCTCTAGTTCCCCCCGATAGAACTGTAGATGGTTGTGAGGGTCTACCCGTCTCCTCCTCCGGTTGGTCGGAGGCCCCCAGGCCCACACCCTAGGCCACGTCTCATCGGAATCTACCAACGGTTGTGGACGACCCGTGGGTAGCCTCTCGTAAGACCAAACCTGTGAACGCAAACATTATATGGAATTAGTAATGAATCCCGAATATATTGACTAAGGATCCGGATAAGAAAATAAATGCTCATACCTGTAACAGAGTCAGGCAGGCGGCAATGGACTTGGCACCGTATCTCGTAGCCTTATGCAGTGCTCGATATAGGTGCGCAAGGACAGCTGAACCCCACGAATACGAGTATACCTCGTCAAGATCATCCAATAACACCATATACTTCGGATGCACCGTGTTTTTCGAATGCGTCGGAAGTAATATGGCTCCAATAATATACAGAAGGTATGCCCTCGTATACGTCACGAAATCCTGACGAGTGTATTCATCCGGTAGCACGCCATACTGCTCTCTCAGCCATTTAAGCTTAACGCAGTTGGTTGTAAGAGCTGCCCTTGGAATTCCCGAAAAATAATGCCTAGCCATATTCGCTACGGATGCAGACGGCACGCTCAGAGTAACGGGTCTGCCGTGACATGGGATTCCAAGTATATATCCGACGTCCTCTAACGTAACAGTCATTTCACCAAACCGGAAATGAAATGAGTTCGTCTCGCTCCTCCATCGTTCAACTAGAGCGGATATAAGGCAATCGTCGTGGCGATACCATTGCCCGCAATCGGTGAACAGGCTTAAATTTTGACCGTGTATAAGGGCTTTTTGTTCCTCGTTTAGTACCCACTCTTCAATTCCTCTTGTGATTTGAATTGTTTCCAAAACACCCCTATCGACACCGTCAAATACGTGCCTCGCGACGTGGTCATCGTCATCGTATAGGATTGATGTATCATGAGGTCCGGGGTTGAAATCCATATCTGTAAAAACAAAATATAATCGTAAACCAACTTAGCGTCCATAATATTTACATTCCAAAACTACATTCCTGGATCTTTAACGTAGCTTACCAACACATTAGCAATAGTCATTATTTCAATGTATTAAAACAAATCCTCACTTCCCACCAATCGGTGAACGCTTAATTACGCTAGTTCTCACTGAATTTCACGCCAACGTGGTTATATAGCAATATACCCCCCGATGGCCCCTACACCCCCAAGACCTCAAAACCGCTTTGAAGTCGAGTTTTTAAATGTATTACGTCAAATATATACCAAATATATCAGGAAAAAATTTAAAGGGGGAAAGTTACCAAAACACCCGCTAGCGTATGCAAAATACCCCCTGGCAGTCATCGCCGGTGCGTCACAAGTTCCTGAATTCACCCGGAACAATAAAAGTTTTCGGGTGTCTGACACCCTTTGCTGAACTAAAAGTTATTTTAAGGTATGGCCCTTCAAGCTGGATCCTTCCTAGCAAAATAGCCCCCGATGAGCGGCAAATTACCGAAATGCCCCCGGGGGTTCACTATCACCCCAACGGCCCCGAACCAGCTTCAAAACAACATTTCAGGTTCTGTGATTACATTCCTGGACTAAAAATGTGTAACTAAAAACTCGGCGCGGGAAAATTACCGAAACACCCCTCGCGGCGTGGCAAATTACCGAAATGCCCCTGGCATCAGGAAAAATCTCAAAGGTGCCTCGAAATGCTACTTTACGCTTCGTGAGTTCATCATTGGCCTAAAAAGTACTTTACGGATTTTTCGCGCAAAAATCGCGAACCGGTGTCCGGATCGAGCGCTGAAAGGGCCGTTCGGGCAAAGAATTAGCTAACGGCTCCGGAATGGCGCGAAATCCTGGGGAATGGAACTTCCCAACATCCTAGGGTTCTCGTAAAAGTTTCGCGCGAAATCGCGCTAGCTTGGTATTTTAAATTAGACTGCGAAGGTACACGGTTCCCCGTACCAGTTAGCCCCTTTACAGTCTTTGGAAAATTCTGAAATTTTTACCTGATACAGATCCTTTCAGAATAACTAGGGTCCCTGTTTCGCACTTTGGCCAAATCACGCTCTAGCTATTTTTTATAAATCCGTGAAAAAGCTGTCTAATTAAAGGGCGAGCGCTGAAAGGGCCGTTCGGGCAAAAAAATAGCTAATGGCTCCGGAATGGCGCAAAATCCTGGGGAATGGAACTTCCCAACATCCTAGGGTTCTCGTAAAAGTTTCGCGCGAAATCGCGCTAGCTTGGTATTTTAAATTAGACTGCGAAGGTACACGGTTCCCCGTACCAGTTAGCCCCTTTACAGTGTTTGGAAAAATCTGAAATTTTTACCTGATACAGATCCTTTCAGAATAACTAGGGTCTCTTTTTTACACTTTGGCAAAATCTCGCTCTAGCTATTTTTTATAAATCCGTGAAAAACTGTCTATAAATGTAATACGCTATTTTGAATCGCTATAAATGTAATACGCTAAGTGTAATACGCTGATTTGTATAAACGTAACATTGAATTATAAGGAAATTCAAAATACTTACTTGTTGTGACTTGATGTATTTGAAGAAAAATCTACCGATCTTCGAGCGATTATCCACCGATCTTCTAGCGCTAAAATTTTTTGTTTTGTGGAGAAGAAGTGCGGAGAAGAAGTGTGGAGAAGAAGGGCTGGGGGGAGGGGATTATAAATAGAGAAGAAAAAGGAAGAGAGAAGAAAAAAGAGGGAAAAAATACCCGTGATCGGTGGTCTCTGCAAAAAAAAAAAATGACAGACTCTGCAAAAAAGACTCTACAAATAAAGAAAAAAGCACCGGGAAGGACAGTCACGGGAGGGAAGGACAGTCACGGGAGGGAAGGACAGTCACGGGGGAGCATCACCCGCGTGGGGGGGGGGGGGGGGTCGCGCCACGTGGCAGGGAGAGAGGGAAAGCCGCGGGGCCATCGCACCCGGTTGGGCCACGTGGCAGGCGCAGGGGAGGCCACGTGGCAGGGCCATCGCACCAACCGGCGCACCTTCCCGCGTTGGCCACGTGGCAGGCGCGTGGAGGCCACGTGGCAAGCATCGCACCAACCGGTTTTCCTTCACCCGGTTGGGCCACGTGGCAGGCGCATGGAGGCCACGTGGCAGGCGCGTGGAGGCCACGCATCGCACCAACCGGCGCCCCTTCACCCGGTTGGGCCACGTGGCAGGCGCGGGGGAGGCCACGTGGCAGGGCAGCGCACCAACCGGTGTCCCTTCACCCGGTTGGGCCACGTGGCAGGCGCGGGGGAGGCCACGTGGCAGGGCCATCGCCCAACCGGCGCCCCTTCACGCGGTTGGGCCACGTGGCAGTCGCGGGGGAGGCCACGTGGCAGGCTTGTCTCCAAATTTTTTTTTTTTTGTGTGACCAACCAAAAAATCTTAAAATTTTTGTGTGGGAGCCACCCAAAAAAATACCACCAACCGCTTCTTTTATATGCGGTTGGTTTTTTAAAAAAATTATTAAAAATCACCAACCGCTTCTAAAAGAAGCGGTTGGGTGGAGTGGTTTTTTGTGGTGGCCCACGTCAAAAAAATAATCATACCCAACCGCTTCTGTTACATGCGGTTGGGAAAAAAAATAAGTGCTTTTTGTGATGGGGCCCACGAGAAAAAGAAATCGTACCCAACCGCTTGTCTTACAAGCGTTTGGGTGGAGAAAATTTTTTTATCCACCGGTGGGTGTGGATCGGGCCCCATATATATATATATATATATATATATATATATATATATATATAAAAGCTTTCATCTTATCCTAATTAATATATATATATATATATATATATATATATATATATATATATATGGGAGATGATCCCTTAACAGCGTAGGCAAAATAGGATATCTTGCCAGCGCGATCTGGCCGTCCATCCCTTCGGGATGGACGGTCCAGATCACTTTTTTTTGCGGCGCTGTCAGTCGTCCGCTACACAGTGTAGCGGACGGATCTTTTTACCATCTTGCCCTCGCTCACCCGTCCGCTAGACTGTGTAGCGGACGACATTCTTGGGCCAACAAAAAGTAGTCCGCTACACTGTCTAGCGGACGACTGTTTCCGTCAAACCACCCACTTCCCCCTGACAGTTGTCACATCAGTCGATGCACGTCTGTTACTTTGTCGTTATCCCAGCGTCCGCAACACAGTGTAGCGGACGTTGGCAAGCATTCGAAGCCTTCTAAACTTCTATTCATTCCTTCTTCTCACAATCAAACTATTCCTTCTTCTCACGATCAAACCAGCGGCGTTGGCAAGTAGATCGGCGCAATTTCTTTGCAAGAAATCCTTTAATCGTCTCATCAATCACGTAAGTTCACAAACTAATCCTTTCTTTGTTCATAATCTAGAGTTCATCTTGCGGCGTTGGCAAGTAGATCGACACTATGCTAGCGTTTGTCAATGTATATACATATATATTATATATGTGTATTGCGTATTATGTGAGCACATGCTAGCGCTGAATATCCTAAGGATGTATGTATGGCAATGTTTATGCGTTTTACCTTGCCCTCTTTCCATTATGTCAGTTGCAAAAAATGGATTTCAACCCTAGACCAGTAGATTCGTCCGTATTATACGACCAAGCATCCCATATCAGTACGCTCATATGGGATGGTGGAGTAAGATACTTATTTTATCGTTTATATCGTTTATTTTGCTTACGTATTTCAGTTGCGAACGTTGTATATCGTTTATTTTGCTTAAATAATATTTATTAATTCGTAGGAAAGAGCACTTGTCAACACGGTAGAAGTAAGCGATAATTTCAACGCCTGGAAATTGAACAGAACCCAGAAAAGATTACTGCGTGGGATTGGGTTTGGGATTTTCACGCATGGGCAGATCTTTCAACAACTTGACCAGCACTTAATAGGTGCCCTTGTTGAAAGGTGGAGAAGTGAAACGAATACGTTTCACTTCCCTCTCGGAGAGATGACAATTACCCTAGAAGATGTAGGGTTCATCTTAGGGTTACCGGTGACGGGGCGGCCGGTAATAGCTCATCCGTCCGAAGCAACGAATAAGAGGACCGCTAGGGACTTCTTTACTTCGATACCCCAGGATGGATTTAGCAGTGGTGGTATCAAGTTGAAGTGGTTGGTAGATACCTACGGGGTTTTGCCGGAAAACTATACGGGCCATGACCTTGTGTTGTACACACAAGCCTTCCCCTGGTGGGTGCTGGGGGTCAACTGCGGGTCCTCCGTCTGCATCCGTTTCAAGAGGCTCCTTGAGGCTCGGGCATCATTGAGGCCGTACGCGGCTCGTCTATGGGTTCGGACCGCGTTACGAACGTCTGTCGTGTTAAAGGTCAAATTTTGAATTCCCCCAGCCTGTTCAGCAAGAACATTAATCATGTCGGTAGGTCCTAGTCGCGCATTGCTCATTGTCTGAATCAGGCTCCTTGCGACCTTACCCATCTTCTTGTGTTGATGCATCTCACTCACCTTAGAAGGGGTTACTAACGGGTGATTGTGTGCCAGTTCCAGGCTGGTAATAAGCCAATGGTCTTGTTTGGGTTTGTAGCTTACGAACATCTTGACCTGGCAATTTGTGCGCTCAAAGCAGTCCCGTCTTCTACGCGGATATCCTATTTCGTCCTCACTGTCATCATTGCCTACACATGTCTCATTTTGCACTGGGTTTCTGCTCCTATGGCACTCGTATAAGCGAGAGCATATCTTTCTCGTTATGGTGCTCGTTCTTGAAGTCTTTATTCTAATGCCAAAACCAACCCTCAATGAATACGCTCGAAAACATTCTTCAGCTTCTTCCAACGTAGCAAATGTTCGTCCTAGATACGGAACACTAGCATCTACGGGGACGTTGGAGCTCGACACGAAATCAGACATTGTGAAACAAGAGCTGTGTAGAAATAGACTACGCTTAACAATCAAATGGCATTTCTAACTGAAAATATTACCTAAAAATTAGGATGGCAAACATACGGTATGCATAATCTCAAAAGTGTCTCCAAATTAACAATTATTAATTTATTGAACATAACAAATTTAAATTAGTAAGATAAATAGACGAATTCATCATGCGAAAAAATAGAATTCAACTATAATGAATTAAATATAAAGTTAACAAATTATACCTTTTTTATGAACATCATGTCTAGAACATCACAAAAAATCTAGAGTATAAAATCACAAATTGATGAATACAGTGACAAATTTCTAGAACATCAAGAAAACTTGAAGCAAACTTACCTTGCTTGAGCGAAGCTTGAAGCAAGTGTTACTCGAAGCTTGAAGGCAGCTGAAAATGGAAGCGAGTCTGAAGGAGAAGAAAATTGTGCTGAAAGAATTGAGTAGAAGAAAATTGTGCTGAAAGAAAATTGAGTAGTGGGGATGGGCAATACTGTCCGCTATACTGTGTAGCGGACAGAATTGCCGACATCAAGTCACACTTGTGTCAGACAAGTCACAATTGTGTCAGAATGACAGTCGTCCGCTGGACAGTGTAGCGAACTACTTTTTGTCAGAGAATGTTTTCGTCCGCTACACAGTCTAGCGGACGGGTGAGCGAGGGCAAGATGGTAAAAAGATCCGTCCGCTACACTGTGTAGCGGACGACTGACAGCGCCGCAAAAAAAAGTGATCTGGACCGTCCATCCCGAAGGGATGGACGGCCAGATCGCGCTGGCAAGATATCCTATTTTGCCTACGCTGTCAAGGGATCAGCTCCATATATATATATAGATATATATATATATATATAAAAGGAGCTGATTCATTACTCCAGCGGGTAAAATAAACTAAGTTGTTCCCGCTATCTGGCCGTTCATGCGCGATCTGTGGAAGGTTCATATCTTTTTTCTGCGTTTTTTTAAAATATGTCTCCTAAATAGTGTAGCGGACTATTTTTTGACAAAAATACTCTGCAGTTAAAAAAGAGCCCATCCGCTACACTATGTAGCGGACAAATGTTTTTAGTTGTTCCCCCTTTGGATAAGGTCATATGATCCAACATGGTCAGAGAGACCTTCCCATCACCATCAATATACCTCCATTTATATACATGTTGCATACATACTTATACTAAATCTCTAACCTCATTATATAATGTTTATTCTTCATCCACATCAAAATATTCAAAGACCAACCACAGGAATTGAAGTCTTCCATGAGAAAAGCTATGAAGTCATCAGATTTCTTGCACCTCCAGAGTTCTCCCAAAAGAAAATCTATTTGAGAGAAGGCTCCCTCCCTGGCTGTTATTGTTACTGATACAGGCCACAGGTACCCCGGGACAAGAAAGATTTTAAAAGCGATTAGAGGAATCACTGAGGAGCTTGAAAGCGATAAAGGCCACAAGTACTGGGACAAGAAAGATTATGAAAGCGATTAGAGGAATCACTGAGGCTTGGGATTTTCTTGGTTTGGATCTTGTAATGAGATATTGAAAGAGACAAGTGGAAAGTGATATATCTCAAATATACTCCTAATAATTGGGGAATACCGGCAATCTCAGTCATACTGGGATATTGGCGATTATCTTATCAAGACTCTATCATCAGAGATAGACACGTGATTCTCTAGAATCCTAATACAATCCTAATTGGATTTGTTCACATTCAAGTCCTACTAGGGCTCTTATTCCTACCATTATATAAAGGAGTCTACCCCCCAGGTAAAAGGAACGACACAACTACACACATTCATGCCTTTTCAGAGTCATTATCATGTAGCTGCACTCTGACTTAAGCATCAGAGAGTTCTCCGTCGGGAACCCCACCCGGCGGTCACTCATTTTCTGTCTTGCAGGTCATCGGTCTAGGCTCGGGTTCCGCAACGTATGCGAGACATATTTTAAGCAGCAACATTTTGGCGCCATCCGTGGGACCCACCAGCCTAGCCGTTTGATCTCAAGAAAATTCAACAGTTTATCCCAAATTGCCGGCGACGACGTGTCGGAACCACTGACACAACCGCCGCCGCCGCCACAAATTTCCAGATTGAATTATCGTCACAGTTTTCAGATTCAAGTTTCTGCCAAACAAAGAGAAGAGAACGATGGAGAAGCCATTCCACAGCACCGTCCACCATGGGTCGAAACCTTACCGACAGTGTCACGCATAAACAGGCCACCCACCACAGTGGGCCGCCGCTTTTTTGACGTCGCCACCTCGCCGTCGTTCTTTGGATCAACTCCACGGCAACCTACGACAATGGCACCACTGCCAAGCACCCTGAGATCACGCCATCGCCACCGATTTCAAAGAAGACTCGCGATGGCCGACGGAGAAACAGTCCCTCATCACCAACGGAGTCACGGGCACCACAAACCGCCGACCACCGCCGTGAAGCTGCCGAGAAGTCCCCAACAACCAAGCAAAATAGAAAAGAAAAAAAAAGTAGAAGAAACGGCAACGCCGTCACCCCCCAAACAACGCCAGTGCCAATCGGAGCAGCCGTTGACTTCGTGTCGTCCACCAGAAACCATGACCGGAGACAAACAATCGATGACAAAAAGACACCGCCACAGCAGCGCCGCTAGCGCCATCGACATCGTCACAACCTCGACGGCGCCAGCACGTCGCCGTTCACTACCTACTGCCGCCGCCGTGAAGCTACTGCAACAGATTGCCATCGTCGCGGGTGTCAGGCTCAGCTCTCAATGGTCGTCGCAATCAAAGAAAAAAATTCAGAATAGGAAGAAACAGAGGCTTATCGGCGCAACCACCGAGTCGTCGAGATGCGCAATGCCGCAATTTTTTGAGGGGCATCGCCGCCAGGTTTGGCCCACTGTTGCAGTGGCCACCCATCCGTCCAGTGACTCCAGTCGACGCCACTGCGAATGGTAGCATCGTCGCCGTCTCAGCCTCGCGACCAAGGGATGCTTGATCCGCCGTTGCACCACTCTGGCCAACTCCACCGCACAACGGCCTCGGCAAAAAGGGCCAACGCCGCCAAACAACCGCCACAACGCTGCCGCATCAAAGGGTCGAAACCCGCAACCATCCACGACGTTGCGCCGGTCACTGAAAGCAAACAGTGACGGCGTCGCTTCACCACAGCTCCCTGACATCGCGCTCTGCTTCTGGCCAGCCAAGCCCCGATGTCGCCGCCGATAGGGCTGCCTGATCTACCATCGCCACTTCACTGGGGCCCAATCACCATACCGGTCACGGACGACCACCGCCGTGAGGTCGCCGGAACAGCGAACGCGAGATGCAAAAAAAAAATTAGAAAGAAGAAGCAGATCAGCGCCGCCGTCAACCTCTAGCACCTGTCGCCAGCATCAACCCTGCGACCATCCTGACGTCGCTCCGTCCATCGCGCCCACCAGGGCGATCGCTGCTTCACTATAGCTCCCTGACGTCGCTGTGCTATTGGCCCAGTCAAGCCTTAATGTCACCGCCGGTAGAAGCTGCCACCGTTCAGATCTGGTAACGTGGCACCGCGGCTACAGGAAAGCGCCACCGCCATCCACCACGATCGGCGAAAGCAGCGCCGCCAAGCGACTGTCGCACCTTCACCAATCGGCTCTCCGTCCGGCGATGTTTCGGCCGGTGGGTCTTTAGCAACTGAAACGGCTCATCTCTGATCCTCCCTTGCTCGATGTCGGCGACATGATCTGACCGACGGCAGCGACAGCCCGTGAAGGCTATTCGGTAGACCTCTCTTTATCCAGATAAGGTGCATTCCTTCCTTGTTAAAGCATTGATGTTTTAACCCCATGAAGATGCATAATTGTATTTAAGACCACAAGGTCTAATTTATTCGGCATATGCCACAACTTTTTAGAAGCATTAAGCTTTTAACCCGTAATTATGCATATTATATATATTTGACCTACATGGTCTTTTTTTATTAGACATATGCTAGATTTTTATGACTATTAGACTTTTTGCCTGTGGAAAAAGTCTATTTGTGTTTGAGGACCCATGATTCTATGTTTAAAAGTTTTATACTTTTAACCGATGAAAAAAGGTCTATTTAGATTTAAGGCCTACATGGCCTAATTTATTTGGCATATGCTAGAAGCTATTTTTAGCATTAAGCTTTTAGAATGCACAATTAGACTGAGCATGTTGCGCATTTTTTAAAAGAGTTAGCGCACTTTTGATAGTGCATGTCTGTCACTAATAATAAAGCGACTATAGTTTTTAACGATGGCAAAGCTTTTCGAAGGCTACTTCCAGTGCGCTTATAGCTAGACCTATTTTTGGTCTAGCATCATGCAATTGCGTCAAGTGGTGCAAGCACGTCACAAGTCGGGGCTCCGACTGCTTTGACGTTTTAAGCTCACCTGCGACACGCAGTGCAGCACACCTCTGTCGGCTAACCGACAAAGCCCTAATAGGGCCTCGATGTTTAAACACCGTTCTTAATTCTGTGTTAAAATTATAGTTGCATTCTTATATGCTTTATTGCTTCAAAGGCTGTTCTCTCAGTCACGTACTTTTATTTCTTGCAAGGTTTTGATGCATAAATCACTCCATAAGCAAGGAACAAATTCACAGCACCCTGTGACTTGAAGTGGCACTTAGGGTTTTTGCTGCAGTATCCTACCGCCTCGGCATTATATATCCGGTCATACAGTGACCGACTATCAACGGTCAAACATTCACACCAGCGCATGCTACCAATGCAACTGGTGAATCAGAGCACTTTGCACTCCATTCGCCCCAGAGGGCACGTACGACGAGAACTTTAAGTTCCATTCAGCCCCCCACGCATTTACATGAGCTCTACGCTATATTTCCTGTCAAGGGCGCATACGAGAACTCTAAGTTCCGTCAACCCTCCGAGGGTATTTTACATGAGCTTCATGTTCCATTTCCCCTCAAGGACACTTATCAGAACTATACGTTCCACTAGCCCTCTAGGCGCGGTCCCTCAAGGGTGACAGGATAGCACACAAGTGTTATCTGACACGGTCTAGCTTTAGTTCTAGCCCGAGAAATGGCAAAACCAAGTGGGAGTTCGTCGCCCTACCCTGTTTTGTTAATTCGAAACCTGGCCGAGCGTGAGTGCGAGGCTTCTTTGCCAGCCCTTAGCCGACGATAAGGGTTCGCGTCAAAGTAAAACGCAAGCATGATGTGGTCAGCTCAAGCTAAAGAACACACACTTGCAACGAACACCCTCAAGGGTGAGAGGATAGAGCTCAAGTTCTATCCGAACGGTTTAGCTATAGTTCTAACCCGTGAAACGGCAAAACCTAGTGGGAGTTCGTCGCCCTACCCTGTTTTGTTAATTCGAAACCTGGCCGAGCGTGAGTGCGAGGCTTCTTTGCCAGCCCTTAGCCGATGATAAGGGTTCGCGTCAAAGTAAAACGCAAGCATGATGTGGTCAGCTCAAGCTAAAGAACACACACTTGCACAAAACAAACACCCTCCACAGGAGAGGTGACCCCTCAAGGGGACATTCAAACACTTAGCACATGCAACAACTTGCATGCACAGCTCTGTGTCCTCTCTCTAGAGAGGCTAACGTGGGGCACAGCCTTTAATGGATCCCGAGATCCCATGATTCATCTTCCCAAAGATGATTCCGAATAGCCTACTTAGGCGACATTCGAAAGACCTAGCTCTCAAGAGCTAGAGTTCTAGCATCCTACTCGGGCAAAGTTCCAAGGCTTAAGCTCCCAAGAGCTTAGGTCCGAGTACATGGAGTAGAGAAATATTATTACCCCTACAAGCGGATGGAGAATCCCTTACAAATCTAACGTGTGTCTCAAGACACCAGGTATAAACTTCCTCAGCCAAACATTTTGGCTAAGGAAGTGGGGGGCTTATGATATATCTCAAATATACTCCCAATAATTAGGGAATACCAGCAATCTCAGTCACACTGGGACATTGGGGATTATCTTATCAAGACTCTATCATCAGAGATAGACACGTGATTCTCTAGAATCCTAATACAATCCTAATTGGATTTGTTCACATTCAAGTCCTACTAGGGCTCTTCTTCCTACCATTATATAAAGGGGTCTACCCCCCAGGTAAAAGGGAGACAACTACACACATTCATGCTTTTTCAGAGTCATTATCATGTAGCTGCGCTCTGACTTAAGCATCGGAGAGTTCTCTGCCGGGAACCCCACCCGGCGGTCACTCATTTTCTGTCTTGCAGGTCATCGGTCCAGGCTTAGGTTCCACAACGTACGCGGGACATATTTTAAGCAGCAACAGAAAGAAAGAAGCTTTTATGGATGGGAGATTTTCTTGGTACGTTGTATTCTTTTCCTAAACGTTTGCAGCTGTCTGTGATCCATGAGTATATTGGAGGGGTTGAGAGTTTTGGCTGGTTATATGACGCGTGTGCTATTGTTTAATCGCCGGAGGTTTTGTTGGCATCTTCAGTCCTACTTTTTCTTTCTCTTTGTAAAACATAGAATAGAGAGTTTTTAGGGGGTGCTGAGTTCAGCTTAGTCTCTACTTAGTTTGGAAATAGAACCAAGGATCTATGGTACTAGCTTTTCTTATGGTTCATGTAATAATCATCATCCGCTACATTATGTAGCAGATGGATATTGTACCATCCTGTGATTCCTTCAAACTGGAGGGTATTTTGTAAAAAAAATCGTCCGCTACAGTAATTAAAAAAAAAGTAAAAAAAATAAAAAATTCTGAACCGTCTATAGATCGAGTATGGACGACCAGATCGGGTGGACAACTTAACCCAAATCTCGTATATATATATATATATATATATATATATATATATATATATATATATATATATATATATGGAGCTGATCCGTTGATAGCGCTGTTTGGCCGTCCGCTACATAATGTAGCGGATGATAATTTACCGTCCGCTACATTATGTAGCGGACGGTGAAAAAATTCGCTGTTGTGGCGCGTGATCTGGCCGTCCATTCTCGCCCGTGGACGGCCAGATCGCGCTAGCAACTTGGGTTAAGTTGCTAGCGCTATCATTTTATCAGCTCCCTATATATATATATATATATATATATATATATATGTATATATATATATATATATATATATATATATATATATATGGAGCTTATCCGTTGAGAGCGCTAGCAAAATAGCGCCTATTTTGCTAGCGCGATCTGGCCATCCATCCTGAAAGATAGACGGCCCAGATCGCGCCTTTTTCGAAAACGGTCAGTCGTCCGCGACACTAAGTCGTGGACGGACTTTTTTACCTTTTTGCCCCTCTACCCCTGTTCGCTACACTGTATAGCGGACGGCATTCAAGTCCTGACACGTGACAGCAAAAAAGACACCCGCTATACAGTGTAGCGGACGTTCCCTAGGCTGACACATGTCCGGACCTATCCCGTCGTCCTTTACGGCAATGATGGTTATCTTGTCCTTATCTGTCACGTCAACAGTGTCCGCTACATAGTATCGCGGACGTAATAGTCCGCGATACTGTATAGCGGACGTGCAATATATATTCAAAAAACAGTAACTACGACACTCTTCTCCATTGTTTCTACTCACAAATTTTTCCAGCGGCGTTGACAAGCAGATCGGCGCAATTCCTTCTTAAGAACACCTTTAATACCCTAGTAGATCACGTAAGTTCACAAAATCTATACTTTTTTTTTGTTTGTAATCTATAGTTGTGATGAATATTGCGTTTTATATATGTATGTATTTGTTCATGTGCTAGCGTTTGTAAAATCCGATTCCGTATATGTATATATATCTATTATACATATGAGTATATATGCTAACATTGTATGTATCATTCATGTGCTTGCGTTATATGTATTATGCATGTGCTTGCGTTATATGTATTATGCATGTGCTAGCGTCGTATTTTTGCGAGCGATTATAAAAAACCAAACTGTAAAATCCAAACTGAGAAGGTTTTTTCATAATTTCAGTTGCAAAAAATGGAATTTAATCCTGGACCAGTAGATCTATCCGTGTTATACAACCAAGCCAACCATATCAGTACGCTCATATGAGATGGTGGAGTAATTTACATTAGTTATCAACTTTCTTATTCTTACGAACGTTGTATATCTTTTGTTTTGCTTAAATTGTATTTATTAATTCGTAGGAAAGAGAACTTCTCACCACCGTAGAAGTATCTCGCGAGTTCACATCATGAAAACTTAACACCTCCCAGAAAAGGATACTGCGTGGAATTGGGTTTGGGATTTTCACGCATGGGCAGATCTTTCAACAACTTGACCGGGCCTTGATAGGTGCCCTTGTTGAGAGGTGGAGAAGTGAAACAAATACGTTTCACTTCCCGCTCGGAGAGATGACAATTACCCTAGAAGATGTAGGGTTTATCTTAGGGTTGTCGGTGACGGGGCAGTCGGTAATTGCTCCTCCGTCAGAAGCAACGAATAAGAGAACCGCTAGGGACTTCTTCACTTCGACACCCCAGGATCAATTTAGCAGTGGTGGTATAAAGTTGAAGTGGTTGGTAGATACCTACGGGGTTTTGCCGGAAAACTATACGGGCCGTGAGCTTGTGCTGTACACACAAGCCTTCCTCTGGTGGGTGGGTGATGTGGGCAATTTTATTCCCAACGACGTCGAAGACCACGGTCAGCGTGAGATATTTACCGTTGTTGGGTAACCTGGCGGAGGTTGGGGATTATGCCTGGGTGCAACGGTTCTTTCGTATCTGTACTGAGCATTACACAAGGCAACGAGGCCCGACTCCAAAGCCATATGTGCATGTCTCTCGCTATTTCAGGTATATCAAATAAATCATGTCTTCGTTATTGTTTTTTTTTTGTTGAATCGATGATATCAATATAATATGCCCGTGTTCTCAGGGTGGTCTTATGAACACCTTGCTCCCGGTGCACCAACGCGTAGGGATGGAACCGATAAAGTGTGGCCTTGGTTGCGTGCTTGGGAGTACAGCCGGAGGGATAGCCACTACCGCAGGAGAGTCGATCCCCATCACAACATTACGTACTATCGAGGGGAGTTCAACCTCTCTATCTCCGGGCCAAATACGTTGGGCACCGTACATACGTTTGGCTCGACGGGTGGGAGAGTTGTTCATCTTCACGCTCTCCGGGTTGCAGCGCACACCCCTGATCCACCTCGAGGTCGCAGAGTGGCAGCTGCCAGACCGAGCAATGCCCTATTTTGAGTTGGAGCAGGGTTTGTCAGCCGATGCCCCAGATATGAGGGTTAACAGGGACCCACCGGATGTCGGACGGTTTGGCAAGGCCAATGCGCACGAATTGTGCGCGACTGAAACAGAGCTTTGGAGTTCTTGGCAGGACACACTGGCGGCCATCGTCTTGGAGCCGGACCCCGTTATCAGCATCGAACAGTACGATGAGTAGTACTACCACATCACGCGGAGGAGAGTAGCCCCAGTAAACTTTGAACACGGGTAGAGGTATGCGCCTAGGGGTCAGATCGATGAGCGTATGACATACAATCTTGTAAGTTGCCCAACCAGTCTGACTTCTCTTGAATTTGTTGAATATAAATGTCTGATTGAAGTTATTTTTTTTTTTATCTCTTTGGATGTAGGTTAATGCCTCGCTTGCATTCTTCCAGAAGTTGAATGAACGGAAGGATCTGGTGAGCGCAATGGGCGAGGATCTTCGCCAACAGGCTGCTGCACTGGCTTTAGGCTGCGAGAATTTTATGCGCCAAGCATCGGAACAGTCTTCGGTCGTCAGCCCGGGAATGAGTTATACGGGCGTTAGCCAGGGATACGGTGATCCCTCCGGACAGGCTTCAGGGGTGAGCCAGGGAGTTGGTGGTCCCTCTGTAGGGGGGATGGGACAGGCTCAAGCGTCGTGGGGCGATTACAGCGGCCCCTCCTTTAATTTGTTCCCGAAACCCCAACCCCTCTCTCAGAGTCAAGTCACGCAAGACTGGCCTTTCGGAAACTACGGTTTCTCTGAGGCACTGCCCATTGTCCCGTGGGTGGGACCACTTGGCGCCCCCAGAGGGCAATATCAGCCGGCGAAGAAATTGGCCGTAGAATTATATCAGCCGGCCGAGGCTCCCGAAAGGGATTATCAGCCGGCCGAACCAGGAGCTAAAGGCCAATACCAATATCCCTTGCTCTTGCCCCCCGGCGGAGGGCAAGATTTACCGGTCGACCCCCGAGGGCATTATCCGAAAGGGCATCCAGCCAGGCCCCTAAAGCCGCATAAATGCGAGCTAATCCGAGCCCGTTATTTTAGCGGGCCCCCCCAAGACGGAGCGTCGTATGACGTGATCACCCGCAGGGCTTGGATTACAATGCCTCGTGGAGAGAAATGGCCTCGCTGGTGCCGGGAGCTTAGTTAGACAACTTTGTCATCTCGCACTACGTGCAAATTCTGAGGCAAAGGGGTCAAAAGTAGCCAAACTACGATCTGCGCATTTTTATCTTTGATGCTTTTTTTCACGGCATGCTAGTACAAGAGTATAACGACTGGGTCGATTCAAGGAAAGGGAGAAAGGGGAGAGCCCTGCCCCAATGGAGACCGTCCACTAACCTACAAGCATATCTTGCTAGGGATAGTCCAGTGAGCGTAAGTGTTGCCGACGTGTTTCTAATCCCATTTATAGGGAATGCCCACTGGTACTTGGTTTGCTATGAAGCAGTAAAGAAGACGGTATCAGTCATCGACAGTTTCTACGATGATACCCCCGTGATGCATGTGATTGCAATGTACCACGGCATAGGCCAGTTGGGTGCCCTGGTAAGATCCTGTTTACTTCTTATTGTAACTTGCATATTGTAAAACTGATTAATCTTAATTATTATGTTTGCTATGTTTAATGTTTAATGCTTATTATGTTTCTCGCAGAATCTATTTGCTGCCTTGGTCAATGGTAGGCGTCAAGAGAGGGTAGCAGTCAGGCCGAAGCTCATTTTCTGATTGAAGAGGAGTAGGCCCAAGCAACATAATTCCTCGGACTGCGGCGTCTTCTTCTGCATGTACATGGATTACATTTGTCGGTCTGAGAGCCTCAAGAAGACCGTCTGGAGCCGAGAGTGCATAGAAGGCTTTAGGTATAGGATGGCTTGGCAAATTATCAATGGCCGGCCTAGAGCTATTAGGTTTATTGTAAATCCGTGTAATAACGAGGATCCCACAGGGGATGAGGGCCCCAATTGACATTGTAACATTATAACATTATATTCACTTTTTTAATAAACATATATTGAATGCGATTGATTTGATTTGTGTTGACATCAGTTGATCGGTGTTGAATGCGATTGATTTGATTGACCAATATCGTTGTGTTGTTGAATTCAGTTGAGTGTTTGATTTGTGGTCAGAGATAGCTTTTTGGCTCATTGATTGATATGTGATTTGCTTTGAACGGTGGGAAACAAAGTGTGGGCCAGTTTTGGTTTATGTCTTCCTGTAGGGCCGTCCGCTAGATAGTATAGCAGACGTAGAGAAAACCAAAAAAAACTAAGTGTTAGTTTCTGTCTTTCTGCAGGGTCGTCCGCTATATAGTATAGCGGACGTAGAGAGAACCAAAAAAAACTAAGTGTTGGATATCTAGCTTTCTGCGTGGCCGTCCGCTATATAGTATGGCGAATGTAAAGAGAAACAAAAAAAAACTAAGTGTTGGAGACTGTCTTTCTGCTGGGTCGTCCGCTCTACTATATAGCGGACGTAGAGAGAAACAAAAAAAAACTAAGTGTTGGAGACTGTCTTTCTGCTGGGCCGTCCGCTCTACTATATAGCGGACGTAGAGAGAAACAAAAAAACTAAGTGTTGGAAATCTGTATTTCTGCTTGGCTATCCGCTCTACTATATAGCGGACGTAGAGAGAAACAAAAAAAAACTAAGTGTTGGAGACTGTCTTTCTGCTGGGCCGTCCGCTCTACTATATAGCGGACGTAGAGAGAAACAAAAAAACTAGAGTTAATTACGCGGTTGACCACTGTACTATTAGGCAAATTTCACTTTGACCACTGGACATCGATTTGTGTCATAGTAACCACTAAACTTTGAAATTCGTTTCAATCAGGTCACTCCGTCAAATTATTCTTGACGGCGTTAGGTTACTCAGGGGGTGTATTGGTCTTTTTACGCTAGTCTTTATGAATTTCCCTTTTCTTTCTCTCTTTTCCCTCCTTCCCCCCTCTCTCTCTCTCTCCGTCGATCTCACACAGACACTCCCCCAACCCACACACATTTTCACCGTCACACACACATACGCATACCCATGCACACACATTGCCCCCCCACCCCTCCCTCTCCCCCCCCCACACACACACACACACACACACATAAACACACACTCTGCCTCACACAGTGACACACGCACAACACACTTGATGTCGATGTCACGTTTGATATCAAGAATTTTGAGAAACCAGAAGTGCTGGACCCAAGTTGGACAAACCCCCAGGCGCTTTGCAGCCGAAAATGCGCATCAGTCAAAGGGGGACTCGGACCATTTGGGTTGCTTGTTTTGGCTTCAAAGGACTTGGAAGAGTACACAGCAGTCTTTTTTCAAATTTTCAAAGGCCAAAACAAATTTGTGGTGCTAATGTGCAGTGACCAAAGCAGGTCTTCACTCTCTTCGTCTCTCTCTGTCTCTCTCAAACACACACACACTAGTCTTCAGTATACTAGTCTTGAATGAGCCAAAAGGAACTACTAACTTTCTACTTTTACATAATACAATAGGTCTTCACTGCATTTAGATTATGACAAAACCACTTATGGAGCTTTTGTGGATGTAGACCCAGTTCATGAGAAGCTATCACTCAGGAGTTTGGTAAGTAAAACTATGTTTAACCAAACAACTTCAGGAAATCATAGAGATTCAGTGTCAGAGAGAATGGTATAACATAGCCAACTCTCATCGCAATAGCCTCACCAAGTTGGGTTTCACTTCCATCCCTCCTCCTGTCTCACTATGTTTAAGCATTTTGGGTGCAATGTTTTTTGCAGATAGATCACTCAATAGTGGAGAGCTTTGGTGGGGAGGGAAAGGCTTGTATCAGCGCTAGAGTCTACCCAACGCTGACTTTGGACAAAGGGGCACACTTGTATGCCTTCAATAATGGGATAGAGGGCGTAAGGATCTCACAACTGAGTGCATGGATCATGAAAAAAGCTCACATCAACGGAAGCAAGTTAGGCGGATCTGATTGATGGACTCACACGAATCATCTTACATATCTGAAACAAGTATAGCCAATTTACGGGTGTCACTGTTGTTTTTACTTTGTTCAACGCTCAGATGTTTCCCCTTAGTGTATTTCTCCTTAGTAGCTGTATAAAAGAGAGTAGAATCTGAGCTAAATAAAGAACTGTTATCTACTAAGTTTCCTTTTAAACTAGATTGCAGTGATAACAACTCATCTGCTGCATCAACTCTGGACCTCCCATGATGGATGCAAGAAACGTCTTCATTATCTGATATAGGGCTACCACCACATTAACTCCATTGTGAGTAAATATAGCCTTGCTACAAATTTCAGCATCTGAGCTCCAATGTCCTCTCCTACCGAGAAGAAGAAGAAGAAGAAGAAAGAAGAAGAAGAAAGAAGAAGGTGAACAGTGAATGACGATTTTGTCCCTAAATAAACGGACTTAAATTGACGGAGTTACCTGATTGAAATGAATTTCAAAGTTTAGTGGTTACTATGACACAAATCAATGTCCAGTGGTCAAAATAGAATTTGCCTAATAGTACAGTGGTCAACCGCGTAATTAACTCAAAAAACTATAAGGCCATGTTTGACGTTTTTTTCCTCTTTTTTTTTCAATTTTGAAAATTGGAAAAAAAAGTGCGTTTGGTAACCATTTTTTTTTTCAATTTAAAAAACCACTTTTTAATTGTAGGGTAAAAAAAAAAAGAGGAAAAAGCTCTTTTTTTTTACACTTTAAACTTTTGAGACCTCCACCACAATGCACCCACCGCCGACACCCACCGCCGCCCGGCAGCCACCACCGGGCGTGGCGGTGGGCGGTGGGCGGTGGGCGGTGGCCACCACTGCTTGCCGGAGGCAACCTCCAGTAGCCACCGCTCACCGCCGCCCGACAGCCACCTCTGACCACCACCGCCGGCAGCCACTACCGCCGGCCACCACCACCGTCGACCACCGCTATGCCCCACCACCGCCACTGCAAACCACCCAAAAAAAAGTCAAAATAAAAAGGGTTACCAAACACCAAAAAAAAAAACTAAAAAAAAGAGGGTTATCAAACACTCACTTGTTTCTGTAAAAAAAAAAAATTAAGCTGCTATTTAAAAACTGAAAACCAAAAAAAAAGTTTTGTCAAACGAAGCTAAGTGTTGGAAATCTGTCTTTCTGCTTGACCGTCCGCTCTACTATATAGCGGACGTAGAGAGAAACAAAAAAACCTAAGTGTTGGAGATCTAATTTTCTGCTTGGCCGTCCGATATATAGTATGGCGGATGTAGAGGAAGAAAAAAGTGTTGGAGACTATGTTTCTACTGGGCCGTCCGCTATACTATATAGCGGACGTAGAGAGAAACAAAAAAACTAAGTATTGGAAATCTGTCTTTCTGCTTGGTTGTCCGCTATATAGTATGGCGGATTTAGAGAGAAAAAAAAATTACGTGTTGGAGACTGTCTTTCTGCTGGGCCGTCTGCTACATAGTAAAGCGGACAGCCCTGCAAAGAAAAACTAAGTGTTAAATTACAAAGAAGCAGACATCGTTGACACTGTGTGACATTGGATGAGCATCTTCAGTCATCTTCATTTGACACTGGAGCATCGGAAACAGATCCAAGTTCGAAGCTCATGTTCCAGTATACTTGTGCTTCATTGTTGTTGCCATCTTCATGTGCATCACGTGCCATACGACGTAAGTTATGCCTACTTTGACGAACTTTCATTCTATTATTTTCTTCACGTATTCGATGCAGTGCCCTTTCAAGCTCCATGTGTGTAATTCGAGGTATGCTGATTGCCTTTTGTTGAGGTATGGGTATATTCATGCGCCGTGAATCAGCTACTAAGACCTCATATTCATTCATCCGATAAGACCATTCTGCATATAATGTATTAACATAGCGTGATGAGTAACGCAAACTTGGACGCAAAGAATAGTGAAATTCATCTTCGCCCGCCCAGTAACGACCCATTGCTTCAAAAATATCTCGTGGAGTATATGACATTTCCAGAGTTGTTATGAAACTGGGAGTATATCACTCTATGCCCTTTGCCCTTCATGCAATGCATGTACTTATATATACTTTGAAACGGGACCACTTTATGAGATGCTACAGGTTCAACTTTATGAGATGTGACAAGTCGCTGCAATAGACCAGAGACTTGTCTTGTCATCAAAGAGACTTGTCTTGTCACACCAGACTTGTCTTCTCACTGACACGGGCATGCTATTGTCTCCAACTACCAATTAAGCAGGGTGTCAGTGTCCAGAGACTTGTCTTGTCACCAGAGATGGGCAGGCTATTGTGTAGCTATCACACCAATATATTGTGTATGTGTGTGTGTGGGCTTATTTATATATCCCTTAGCCATGCTCATCGCATTAGATGTACCTAAGTTAAATGGCAGGAGTTTCTGGTAGTTCTAGTTATCGAGGACGTGAAACTGTGTGGTTGTTGTGTGAAAAGAACGACGACTACAAAGAAGTGAAGTACACGGATCCGAGAGAGTATTATGCAGGTTTACGAAGAGAATGGGCATATCGAGTTAAGGAATCAGAAGCACTACACCAAGATCTCACCACGCTGAGAGCACCTGTGCCGCAACGTCGTTCACATAGTATGTCGAGGTGTAATGTTAAACAGTGTAAGAAAGTTGTGTGCCGAATCCATATGGAGAATAACCGGATGTTGCTGCGTAGAAAACAATTTTACATGCTTCAACTTGCGGAAGAAATGGCCGAGGCTAGTGGGAGGCACCTCAATTCAAACGAGAGAAACAATATTTTAACCAATGATCAGTACTTATCTGATGAGTATATGTCAAATGAAGAGTGACATATATATCTTCCTACTGCATGTTAGGATTTCATTCCAACTAGCACTTATCCACATGTCATTCTAATTAGCGAACCCCGTCTTTCGATTTTTCAAGTGTTGGGAATTTCTGCTGCGCCGTCCGCTAGACATTGTAGCGGACGGCGATAATTCTGTTTTAATAAATTGGCGCCCGAAGACTTGTTTTAGCGACGGAATCAACAATCTCAATATCGTTTGAACAATAAATAACGTACGATTCACAATCAACAATCTCAATATCGACGGAATCTCAAACGGCACAACTAAGCGAGAAAATTTTTGAAAAAATAATGAACATCAACATAAATTTATTCATTCATAATAAACAGAATTTAGGGTTCAACATTGGGGGAAAGAAATTTTTTCACAAGTGCTCCGATCAAACATGAAAACATGAAAATCCCATGCTCCACTCCAATGTGTTCAAACACTACAAAGTCCCCGAGTTGGAGGCCATGCTGCCGCACGAATTCGTTCCAACCCTCTGCAAATTGCTTTTAGGGTCGGCCGGGCTTCAGCTTGATTCTTACATGCCATGACCCCTTGCGGCTAATTAATCTTGAATTGAAATAAATTGTGGTAAGCCGATCAGTAAAGGCTACCGGTATGTCCTAACATATTCACAATACAAAAAATAGGTTAGTTTTTAACCAAAGATCAAACTTTTAACACACGAAAACAAAAAAAAGAGGGATGGCCTACAAGTTCATTCTCAAAACCAGGCATCATGACCTTGAAGAAGTGTCTGCCTGCAAGGTGCATGTTGCCAATAAATTCGCTGCTGCTCGACGAATCAGAAGCCATCACTCCGGGAATGTCGCTGAAGGCGCCGCGACATTGAGGGGAGGACGGGGCTGTCGCGGCGTCAGGGGGAGGACGGTGGTGTCGCCGGAGATGAGGGTCACCAGAGATGTGGGTAGCCGTAGATGGGGTAACGGCTTGGGTTAGATGTTTGAGACAGAGAGAGAAACGGACGGACTGATAAGATGATTGTCCGATCTGATTAATATATACAATAGGATAGAGTCGTCTGCTATATTGTTTGGCGGACAAAAAGAAGACCAACAGTTTTTCTGCGATGTCATTCGCTATATTGTATCGCAGACACCAAATGGAACACCAAACTATATTATGCAATTCCGTCCGCAATATTGTATCGCAGACACCAAATGTTTTTTCTGCGATTCCATCCGCTATATTGTATAGCGGACACGAGGAACACCAACAAATTAGGGCTCTGCATATCCGTCCGCTACATTGTATAGCGGACATAAAAGGTTTTCTAAGGTGTTGGAATTTTAAGACTCTGCATATCCGTTCGCTACATAGTGTAGCGGACGGGGCTAATAAAAATAAAAAAAAAATTAAACTTAGATTTGATGGCCTCTCATAGGTCCATCAGAAAAAAAAAATTCCAGTATTCGGTCAAAAAATTATTAGAAAAAAATTACAAAAAATTATTACAAATGTCAAACAAACTTGATGGCTTATACAAAAAATTAAAGGTCCACTGCAGCTTGTTCGTCCTCATCTTCGGCGTCATCTTCTTCCCCGTCTTGCAAACCCCCTGGACTTATCCCCAGTGCCTTGTAATGGTTCCACTTGTCGTGGTCGGTCATTTTGTTGCACAATGCACACCTTCGCAGCTTTTTAGGTTGAGTTGCCGTTTCAATAGAGCTTTTCATCCGCGTAGATCTCTTGCGGCCTTTCGTTTGCGATATAATTGGATCCAACAGCCGGATATCATTGTCGTCTTCCTCCCCCGGCTCGTCATCTTCTGATCCCGTCGTAGGCTCGGTGTCAACCGCATTGGTGACTGAAGCTGCTTCCAACTGGTCGACGATGGGCTCTTGCTGCTGAGCTACCTCGAGGAGATGTTTATAACTGACCATTGTAGCAGCAGCCTTTACGGACAAACGGGTGAACATCGTCACCAGATGATTATACCGCAACGTCTCTGATTCTTCAAAGTCAGTATACGGGTGCTCCGAAAAGGCAATGGTACCGTGCAACCTGTTTGCACCTTTCGTCCACCGTGGCAAGACGTATTTACCGGGGATTTTCATGATATTCTTCTGGGTGAAAAATCACAGAATGTGTCTACACAGGATGCCATGGAACTCAAACTTCTTGCAAACACATGTCACCGAGTCCGTCAATGTGTCGTGGCTCACCGTATACATTATGCGCAGCTTCTCAAGGACGAGGTCATTCACGAGCGAATAAACCTTGTACTCACGCGTAGACTTTTCTGCCACCTTGTTTATACAGTATCGTCCCGATTTTTTTTTTTTTTTTTGGTATAGCAAGAAGATCTCCTTCGTATAGACTTTGGCACCGTTCAGCTCCAGCGGGGTCTCAAGCAACCTTCTCCTCTGTTTGTACGTGGTTGCAAAGTCTGCAGCCCTTTCTTTCACGAATAACGACGCAACCGCTTTCTGTGCGGATGTGACGAAACTCTTCAAATTGGTAGCTGTACCCACGTAACTATCGAACGTGGCATTCATAGATTCACTCCTGCCCGTCGTTTTCATGCCCGCAGAAAAATGCCTCCTCGTGTAAACGCCAATCCATTGCTCTTTGAGCTCGTACAAGTGCTGGAGCCACTCGTTGTCTTGCAATGAGTAATCCTCAACAAGCTTTTCCCACCTCTCCTCAAATTCCTCAATCGTTAACGACTTGCTAACGCACGTGTCAAAATCCTGTTTAAAGTCTGGAAACTTTGCATACACGTGATGCAAACGTTCGGGGTATTTGTTGCTTATGTGCCAAGTGCACAAGTTGTGTCGAGTATCTGGGAAGGCGGTGGCAATAGCCTTCTTCATTGCCAAATCTTGATCGGTGATGATAACCTTCGGTGCTTTGTTGTTCATGGCTTCCAGCCACGCCCTAAACAACCATTCAAAAGAACTCTCGCTCTCGTCCCTTAACAAGGCGAACCCGAACAGGATGGAGTGATAATGATGATTGACCCCCGTGAAAGGGGCGAACGGCATCGAGTACTTGTTGGTACGGTATGTGGTGTCGAAAGTCACGACATCCCCAAAATGCTTATAAGCAAGCCTCGAACGACCGTCGACCCAAAAAATTGTGCTAACTCGATGCTCGTCGTCAAGTTTATAATCGAAGGTAAACTGCGGGTCCTCCATCTGCATCCGTTTCAATAGGCTCATTGTGGCTTGAGCATCATTGAGGTCATACGCAGCTCGTCTATGGGTTCGGACCGCGTTACGAACGTCTGTCGTGTTAAAGTTTAAATTTTGAATTCCCCCGGCCTGTTCAGCAAGAACATTAATCATGTCGGTAGGTCCTAGCCGCGCATCGCTCATTGTGTGAATAAGGCTCCTCGCGACCTTACCCATCTTCTTGTGTTGATGCATCTGACTCACCTTAGAAGGGGTTACTAACGGGTGATTGTGTGCCAGTTCCAGGCTGGTAATAAGCCAATGATCTTGCTTGGCTTTATAGCTTACGAACATCTTGACCTAGCAATTCGTTCGCGCAAAACAGTCCCGTCTTCTGCGCGAATATCCCATTTCATCATCACCGTCATTACTGTCATCGTTGCCTACGCGTGTCTCATTTTGCACTGGGTTTCTGCCCCTATGACACTCGTATAAGCGAGAGCATATCTTTTTCGTTACGTTGCTCGTTCTTGTAGTCTTTATTCTAATGCCAAAACCAACCCTCAGTGAATACGCTCGAAAACATTCTCCAGCTTCTTCTAATGTTTGAAAGGTTCGTCCTAGATACAGATCACTAGCATTTATGAGAGTGTTGGAGCTCGACACGAAATTAGACATTGTGAAACAAGACCTATGTAGAAATAGACTACGCTTAACAATCAAATGACATTTTCAACTGCAAATATTACCTAAAAATTATCTTGACGAATAGACCAATTTAGGATGACAAATATACCATATACATAATCTCAAAAGTCTCCCATTTTGCTAATTATAGATTTATTGAACATAACAAATTAAAATTACTAAGATAAATAGACAAATTCATCATGCCAAAATACAACAAACGTATCTCAAAAAATTCGAATTTAAATAGGATACATGTGTCGAAGTTAGCGAACCTCAAAAAAATCAAAATTAACTACAATAATATTGTTTAAATTCTACAAATTAATTTCTAGAACATCACAAGTTGATGAATAGAGTAACAAATTTCTAGAACATCACCAAAAATCTATACTTTTTTGTCCAAAAACAAATTATATACTTTATCAGTCAATCCACCCAGAAAACATTTGAGATCAGAAACTTACCTTGCTTGACTGAAGCTTAAAGCAAGTGTTACTCGAAGCTTGAGGGGAGCCGAAAATGGAAGTGAATCTGAAGGAGAAGAAAATTTTGTCGAAATGGCTGAGAATTAGGGAACTTTTGGGTATAGGGGAAATAATGTCCGCGATACTGTATAGCGAAAATTATTCCCGACACTCTGACACGTGCAGAAATAAAGACCTGATGGGAGACTCTCTTGGCGGGCGACGAGAGAAGTCCTGACAGGTGTCAGCCTAGGAGACGTCCGCTACACTGTATCGCGTCTTTTTGTTGTCACGTGTCAGGACTTGAATGCCGTCCGCTATACAGTGTAGCGGAGGGGCAAAAAGGTACAAAAGTTCGTCCGCGACATAGTGTCGCGGACGACTGACAGTTTTTTAAAAAGGCACGATCTGGGCCGACCATCTTTCAGGATGGACGGCCAGATCGCGCTAACAAAATAGGCTATTTTGCTAGCGCTCTCAACGGATGAGCTCCCATATATATATATATATATATATATATATATATATATATATATATTGAGAATTTTGAGAAATATATACCAAAAAGGTACAAAGCTAAGATGAGTTTACAGATACTTACAACAAATTTATTAAGCAAAAGCAAACCTTAAAACAGCCATAAACTACAAGGCTATAAATATAAAAACAAAGGATATGAAGATGGTCTGCAAAAATCAGAAGGAGGGCTCTTGCGACTGCGAGAGACTATATATGCAAGGCAAAATAAAATGAAAGATTGTGATTCATTAAACCATGCTTGCTAATAACCATGCCTTTGACGGAGAGCAATTATGGCCAGGGTGGGAGCAAGCGCAAGAGCGCGTTCTGTACCCCTTCCGAAATGCACTACATGCAAAAATCCGTAGGTGACTGTTGACTCAAACGAACTAGCATAACACTGTATATGCTGAAGGGCCATGCTACTAGATAGAGCTGCATAGCTTCAACAAAGCTGTTCAAGTAAGATCGACGGGATAATTAAAATTATGATATGTAAACAATGTAAAGTAACAATCTATTTTAGGGCAAAAGAAAGAAGAGTCTCATCATCCATGTAACTGTCAGAATGAGTAGCTGATGAAACAGAGGAACCAATAGATACCCAGTGGGAATTGAACAAAACCAAACGTATACAAAACTTGTTATCAACTTGGCATTATGTAATCGCTTAACATAGGTGATTGGCACAATTCTGGTAACACAAGAACAATGGGACGGAAAGTTTAAAGAGAAAAATGGAGGGAAAGAATGCTTGAAGCCGATGAAAAGTGGTGCATTATCATGAACAAACTTAAGAGGCTTAAAAATCTTACAAAGCCTTTGTTGGTAAACTTTAGAAAATCAAGTATCTTGTAACATCAAGTTGGATTTTCTAAGAATGAGGGAAGGTTTGAAAACCTGATCACGAAATACTAATTCATTTCGGCCAATCCAGATATTCCAGATAAGGAAAGAGCTTCAGATAACACACCAAAAATAAGAAATATGATGAATTATAGGTTTTGATAACCAGTTACAAAGCCTTTCCCTGCTGATGCAAGGCTTGATTCAAGAAAAGTAGGATGAATCAAGGGGTGCATCCAAATATCTTTCACGCAAGGACATTAAAAAAAGAGGTGCTCCTAGGTTTCAGACTTAACGTGACAGAGAGGACAAGGATCATTCAAGAGGATTTTTCTTTAGAAGTTCAGAGCAAAGGGCAAGACGGTTATGCAGAAACTGCTAAAGAAGAAATTTAATTTTTTCCGGCAATCACAATTTCCAAGGGCGACACCAGAATTTAGGGGGAATAGAGTTATTAAGATTGAGAGTGTTTTTTTGATGAGGATGTAGAGAAAGAGCTACTATTAGTAAAGACCAAAAGACTTCATGAAAGGAGTGTTGGGGTGGAAGATGGATGCGAAAAGACGAGGTGGAAAGGATTCAGTACATATCCCAATTCTGCAAATACGAAGAGGTTAGATCAACCACATCTCAGGGACAATAAATAGTAGTACAGTATGAAGCCAAAAGAGAAGGCTGAACATTTGGCAACCACCGGTCCATCCATACAGAAATATAGCTTCACCAGGTTACCAAAACTGTTTACAAACGTAAACCGAGAATTTATAAACGGACATGTAGTGAATTAACATGAAGGATATAACATATTGGATTAGAGTAGCACGATCAGCTTTGTTTAACAGTAAGCCCAACCAATGAGCACATAAGTCCTGTACTTTTTGAAACACACAAGAGAACAAGAGCCTCCGATTAGTTGACACATCAAGTTGAATACCCAGTTATTTGCCAAACTTAGGATAAGAAGTAAAGGCAAGGGCAGATTCAATTTATGCTTAGGCTTCAACATAAGGCATTAGGACTAATGGAGAGACTTGATTTATGCCAATTGATCTCCCGAACAGAAATCTCAAAGTAAGGAGTTAGGATAGAAGAGAGCTCTAAGACTTCTTGGAAAGGATTTTGATTGAGTTTAAGGAAAAGAAAAATATTATCAAAATACATGAGATGTGAAATATGAGGGGATCAATGCCCCACTTTAATCCCTGATATCAAACCTCGATGTTTAGTCGAGAACAAAGCGGAAAGAACTTCACGGCAGAGAATGAGCAGTAAAGGTGAGAGTCACCCTATCGAATGCCACACATATGAGTAAAATGAGGAGTGAGTGCACCATTTACAAGTAAGGTATAGGACACCGTTGTCACACATTGCATGAGAAGTCTATCCCAATTCGAAGGAAAATGCATGGCTAGCAGAACCTCGCTGATAAAATCCCAATGTAATATGTCAAAGGCCTACTCAAATCCAACTTAAGAGCAATGAGCACACCTTTACGTTTTCTCTTTTTAGCAACATAGTGACTGAGTTCTTGTGCTAATATGACATTGTCTGAAAGGCATCGGCCATCTAGAAATGCGTTTTGGAAAGGAAAGATAAGGGAAGCCATAACAGGGGATAGTCTGGACACAAGAACCAATAATTTTATAAAGAACATTACAATGAATAATTGGTCGGAAGTCAAAGGTAGATTCAGGGGTCGGTATTTTCAGAATCAATGTTGAGAAGGTGTTACCGACGGCCCTCAGCATTACAATGAATAATTGGGCCATTCTGTGACTGTGAGGAAAAGAAAGGGCGGTTGTTTGGGTTGGGCACGGGTCGGGACAGATGGGTTCAGGTTATGCCCACTGAAATTTTAAAATTGTATTTTGAAATTTTGAAAAATCAAATATTTGATTTTTTGTTGTTGTTGTTGTGCGGTTGGCCTTTAAAAGAAAGAGGGAGATGAATTTTTTTTTGGGAAAATGTTGCTAAGGCCCAAAAAAGAGAGGAAAGAGAGTAAAAAAGGGAGATGAAAAATATTTTGGCAAGTGTTTAGCATTTTAGGTCAAAAGGGTACATTCGTCCTAAAAACACAGTTGTGGGTGCCAAACATTACCCGCCCAAAAATTGTGTTAACTTGGATGGAAACCATCCATTTTGCCTAGTTTTGGTGAGTGCAGGGAGATTTAGTTCAACTTTTTTAAAATAGAAGGTGTCATATTGCAACCGTCCTAAAGTACGGGGAGTTAAAGAGCATTTACCCCAAAAAAATTCCAAAAAAAAAAAAAATTTGTCTTAATAACCTTACGTGTAACGTGCCATGTTTGCCTGTAATGGAAAAAGACTATTGCTAGAGAATGCAAGCAATACATCAAAACAAAGCAACAAAATAGATGCACTTCTGTAGTGATGATAGCCATCACTTTCAATTAGTAACGAACTTCAAAATTCCACACCAAATACTCAAGAACACTGCAACAGTGTATATAATGTCTTCACTGACCAACTGCATGCATGTTGTCGGGTTCCTCCACCTGCAGAAATGATGCCGGAGAAGAAAGGGCCGGGGTGGTGGTGGGTGTTTCAGGAGGTGAGGTAGAAGATGGGTTGGAGAAAGAAGTAAAGGAGCTTGAAGAAGGTGAAAGTTATAGAGAAGAACATTAGCCCATACACCAACCAAAGACCCGTTATATACATACGGATTCGAAGGAGCAGATTCAGATCCTATTGGATTTTTGTAAGTTAGTAGCACTGCCCCAAAAAGGGAAAGAAGGTGGAGGAGATGTGCATGTAAATTTATTAATGGGAATGCAGAAAAGCAGGATAAAGGCGTGGAGTGGGCCGACCAAAGAGATTGTGGAGGGGAGGGGAGTGGTGCTGCTTTTGACTTTTGAGTTTCAAATTTTGGGAAAAGCTCTATAAGTGGATAAGGCTAACCTTTTTAATTAATGCATTATTTTAACTTTGACGGGTTTGAGCGTATACTCCACACGCGTCAGACTTATAGCAGCTTACCTCACCGCTTGGAAAGTACATTATTTTGCTTTTCTTTCTTTTTTGTTTGGAAGTGTGTCACAATCCTCTTTGGATCGTAGTTATGACATTTATCTTCCCTAGGGGTGAGCACGGTTCGGTTTGGTTCGGTTTGGGGGTCAAACCGCAAACCGAACCAATGAACCTCGGTTCACAAATTCTTAAACCAAACCGAACCAAGACACCTCGGTTTGAACGGTTCGGTTTGAACGGTTCAAACGGTTCAAATTGAACGGTTCGGATCGGTTTGAGCGTAGTTTAAACATTATTATGTTTTCATAAAATAAAAAAAAACCAATAACAACTTTTCTTAAGATTAATTTATAACTTTTTTCGGTTACCGTATTTTTTGGGTGCTCATGGTTTATGGGAATATTTGCTCTCTTTCCTACATTGTTAGGCTTTCAACATGATTACTACTGGATTAACATAACACCAATTTCAGAATTTACTTCTTAACAGTTGAGCAGAAAACTAGACCAAGAGGGTGTGCATCACAATGGTAGTAAAAAAATACAGATAATTTACTAAGTCTTAACATCTAACAAATCTGCACTTCTCTAAAGTTTTTATTAGTTGATTTTTCTTTAAGTAGGCATGGCTCGTATTTTATCATTCTTGACTCTACTGTAATACTGGATATAACTAGCTAGCCTATTGGCTCCATGTTTACATTACATGAGTCATAGTGTAAATGGTGCAATATATAGTGAGTAATGGCTTTGAAAGAGTAGAATTAAAAGAGAAGGCTAATATAGGGTGAACATGTTTTATTTTATCTTGATTATTAGCTAATTAGGGTAATGTATATATATATATTTTATAATAATGTAACCCTCGGTTCGGTTCGGTTTAGTGCCGGTTTGGAAATCCTAAATCGTGAACCGAACCAAACCAGCCTCGGTTTGAAAATCTCAAACCAAACCATTCAAGCTCATCAACAGTTCGGTTCCAACGGTTTGAACGGTTCGAATCGGTTTTATCGGTTTGTTGCTCACCCTCTTCTCCAATACCTTAAAAGATATGTATATGAATATATGTCCTAGTCAGGATCTGATATATATTTATTCATATATATTTATGTCAGGATCTGATATATACGTCGCTAAAAACTTTTAGTGACGGACACCTATCGCTAAAAGTTTGTTGCCTACAACCCCGTTGCTAAAAGTTTTGTGACGGAATTTTGAATTCGTGGGCTAAAAGTTGACTTTCAGTGACGGACGTATTAATATAATTAGCGACGGAAATTTCGTAACTAAATATATTTTTTGTATTTTAATTTATTTTCTTTTTTTTTAAATAATTTATTACGTAAAGTATTTAACGACGAAAAAATTTGTCGTCAACAGTTTTAATGACAGAAATTTAGCGACGGAACATCCATCGCTAAAAATTATTCAAAAATTGATGAGTTGTAGCGACCGAATATCTGTTGCTAAAAGTCTGTCGTTTAAAACTTTAGCAAACAAAATTTCGTCGCTTAAAGTCATTTATTCACATAATAAGTTAAGACTTTTAGCGAAGGAATGCAATTCGTCGCTAAAAGTCTAACTAATTTTTAAAATATTTTTTTATTTGTTTAATACCCAAACCTGTAATTACAAATTCTCGACAGTCATTCTCAATCCAGCAAATATTTCTCAATGCACATTAGGATTACATAATTGTTGATCCATCATCAATTATTTAACCCTAAAACAGACACAATACATATATATAAAGAATGAAATATATACTAATCAAAAAATAAAATGTATACAAAGTTCAGGAGGGCACGAGAGTGGGGTACAATAGAGTAGGGGAGGGGAGTACAAGTCGGAAGGGCACGGGAGTAGGATACAAATATCTAGGAGGGGAAGGGCTCAGGGGTTGGCGAGTCCTGGATCCTGCTGATCGTCCTCGTCCACGGGGACACTGTGATCCAGATCCGGCTTGGCATGTCCTATAGCAGTGCCCTGCATGTAAAGGCACGAACGCATTAATCTCGAAAATAGCAATCGTATATAGTCTTTAGTAAACGTATATAGTGTTTGTACCTGATCATGCGCCCTGATCATCGTATACACCTACTCAGCAATGTGACGAATGTCGTCTTCGTGTAATGACGGTCGCTCGGCAGTCGGTGTCTGCGTCTGTCGAGGGATAGCGGGCGGTGGGGATGCTCCTATCATGGCACGTGCAGTCGTACCGAGCATTCGGCCTCTTGACGACCCCCGGTGTATCCAACCATCTCTTCAATCCCCTAGTACTCGTGGACGTTGATAGCTGTTTCGACTGTTATCCAGACCCCTTGATATGCTCATACGAGGCCTGCAAAACAGTGATTTGACATTTAAAGCATTAAGGCGACAAGCATCGAACACAAAGGCAAAAATTTAACAAATTAAATAAATTAATTCGTAACTTACATCGATCTGCCAGGAAATATCTGAAACAAAGTCCCACACCTGGTGTGCATCGTCCTTATCCTTCTTCATCGTGTGTGTCTAACAGTACGTCAGAGCTATGACCTCATCCGCCGCCAGGTTTGAGTGCTCAACCGCATTCTTGTGACGGAGGATGTCATGAACCACCGACCCCCTCATGTGCGTGGGATCTTTCACATGTCTGTTCTCACTTCGATTCGTACATTTGGTCTCCCAGGATGGATCAGTCCTCCACTAATCAACCATATGTCCTCATACAGATGGAGATATCCAATAAGAGGGATATCCCTCCCACTCCTCCATCAAGGGACCCTCGGGCAGTATCCTCTTTGCCCGCTCCCGTGCGTCATGCAGCCATCGCCAGTAATTTTTACGGATATAGGTAAAAAAAACATGTTGCCCCAATGCCTGCTACGTAGGCGACCTAAACTTGAACCCCACCTGAAAGGCATCCAACTACACAATCAATATGATTAATTTAAAATTTATATTCTAATTAACCAAATAATGACTGACAAAAAAGAAAACCATACCAGCCACTTTTCCCATAAGAACTCCCTCGTCGCGGCATCCAAATTCTTCAGTATAGTCGTGGCTCAAAGAAATGGGCCCTTCACAAGGTCGCCAATCTTTGTCTTCACCGGAGTCTCCAGGATCCTGATAAAGAAACAAACATTGAATACAGTAAACAAGTGGACCGTAATAACTATCAGAATGGAAGAATGTAAGTACTGCATTATGTAATTTTGTTTTACTTATCTGGCCCTCTTGGGTGAAACTAACTCTCTGTTTACGCTGGGGGTTGATCCGCACCCTGCGTGTCGGTCCACAGCCTCGTCAAGATCCTACAAAATACCAACATTAATACAGATCAAATATAATTTAAATATAAGTCGAGCATTATGATCAAACATCGTTATCAAATATACCTGAGGTAGAACCCACAGAAGAAGGAGAACCAGCGCGTGTGTGGGAGGGCTGGGGCTGGGCATGGGCCTGGGCCCCTACCTTCTAGATGTGAGCACTATGTGCCTCGTCATCAGCGGGCAATGACGAAGCAGAGCCACCGGGTCCACCGTGACCACGAGTGACCTGTAATCTATACATATCTGACTTCGTGTACAAGAAGTCCAAAGAAATTAACACATTAAAAATAATGTATAGCCCACAACATGTTAGAATACTATATAAATGAACCGAGTATAAAAATATTATATGAACCGAGTACTAAAAGAATGCATGTTACAACAGTACAAGTCAATAATCTTCATTTTAGGAATCATCGCCATCATCATCATCGGACTTGTCATCCTCTTCTTCCTGGGACTCGTCGTCCTCTTCATCGAGTAATTCTTCCTCTTTGTTACTAGACTCAGCCTCATCATCTTCAACACTTTCTACGTCTTCCGCATCATCATCTACGACTTCTTCTCCTACATCAAGTGTTGGTTGAAGAGGAAGATCGTCCTCCTCGTTGTTCACCTCAACAGGTACCAAGACAGGTGCTTGGTCGGCTTGAAAGGTGTCTACCTCACTGTCAAATGCCACGAGTAATTTATTGGACTTGATAACTGTATATCAATGAGATTTGAGATTTACGATGTCCTTCGTGTAAAAGACTTGTGCAGCTTGACTTGCAAACACAAACGGCTCGTTCGATGCAAGTCTTAACTTAACATTGACAGCTACAATCCCTTAAGAGCTAACACGGATTCCTTTACTGCATGTGACATTGAACCATGTATGCTTGAATATTACCAGGCGGTTGTGTGAACCCATACATGTTAGCTTAACAATCTCATCCAACTTTTCATAAAAGTCCACACAATTCTCATCATAAAAGTTGCCGGTTGACCAAGACTTCACTATTTTGGGTTTGTTTAGTTCGATCATCATCTTTTGTGTTAAACCTAAACCCATTGATGATATATCCTCCAAGTCAGGATGCTTGTTTACTAGTGCCTTGAGCTAGTAATTTCAAGCTAGAGGCTACAGGTTTATCGACTGATTGAACCTATTATAGAAGACGGTGAAATTTAAGGATAAATCAGCATACTAATAAATCATATAGATGTATATAACACATAGTATATTTTGGTTAAAGACTTACACGTCTTCTGAACCACTCTACAAATTGTGATTTCCGATGAGATTCAAGTCCAGCAGAATCGGTGATTAAAGATGACGCATCGAACTCACTGCAAATTGATATAGTTAACCCACTGATCACACATTTTCAATTATGTGCAGTAATTATTTGAAGACAGAAACTTACTCAACGAATTTTGAAACTTCATCACAATTTAGAAGGGTATATATTGTTGCAACACTGTACTCTACATCCGTTAAGCCACGAGTATAAGTTCGTCCGAACGGACTACCTAACTGCGTGAATATTGACAATTGCCCTTCAACATGTGTGATGGCTCTGGGCTCATTTCGGCCTAGCTGATTTAACCTTGTATCAACATTAGGCCCATTTTATTGACTACAAAAGTTTACAAGCTCTTCCATTATGTAAGCCTCATCAATTGAGCCCTCAACACGAGCTTTATTATGAACTTTCTTCTTCAAATGGAACATGAACCTAGAAGTTTAATGAAGAGTTAAGTGGAATCTCAATGACAACATGATTTGCATTACGTGGAAACGAACAACGTAGAGTTAAAGCAATACTTCTCGAATGGATATATACACCGATATTACACAGGCCCACCCATCTTATCTTCATACGCCAAGTGAACGGGCAAATGCTCCATTGAATCAAAGAATGACGGTGAGGAGATTTTCTTGAGCTTGCAAATTATCAACACAATGTTCTTCTTAAGCACCTCCATGTTACTCACCTGGATTGTTGAAAAATATATGTCTCGAAAGAAATGAGGTAATTCAGTTAAAGGCTCTCATTCAACCCTTGACAACAGTCCTCGGAAGGCAATATGAATGAATCTTTCCACACACACACACTCTTATACTTCACGAACACACACACACACACACATACACACACACGTACCACTATATTACACACACCTTGCGTAGCCCCCTCTTCACACACAAACACCCCTCATGCAGCCACTTACAAACAACTATTTCTTTGCAAATTCGATCAAGTAAAAATAAAGTGATAAGCTTACCAAAAATTCACACCCTTCTCATCATATACCGTTCTTCAATCGCCGAAATTCTAGAGCAATCTCTGCATTTTAAAATGGCAGTTCCGGCGATTTCAGCCCTACGTTGCCCATTTCTCTCTCACTTTTGCTCCTATATTCAGCCCTCTTCCTCCATGGTTCATCACCCATTTCACCCACTGCCACGGCAGTGGCTTCTCTTTGTTGTCCATTACATTCTCAATCACACAACTACACACACAGCAACATTACTCACAAACCTGTCTCAGGGCAGCCGTGCGGCTCCTTTTTCTCTCTCGTTACACCTATAAACACACCCAAAACTAACACTACACACACACACACACATACAAGTACCTATTTCCATTCACAAACCCCACAACACACTTGCTGCACATGGGGCTATTTTGGCAGCCCCTCCTTCTCCTCAAACACTCCACGTATATACTACTACAACCACAGCCCCTCATTCCCAAAAAAAAAAACAATGATAAATTTGAGAGAAAAAGAATAGAAGACTACTTATCAAAAATCGAACCACCTCGCCGGTAATATTCTGATTGGAATCCCTCTCTCTTTCTTTCTCTTGATGTGTTTCTCTCTTTTTCTTCTATGTTGTGTGACCGAAAGAGCATTATGCTCTCTCTATGGTAGCCAAAAATTCTCCTCTTATGGTAAGCTTAATTTTGTCCCTAATTTTCTCGTTGGTTCCCTCTCTTTCCCAAATTAAAGGGTTGACATTACTTTTCAAATGATCAGATCTTTTTGACCTCTTTTTATTTTCTAATAATCTTAGTAAAAATTTAAATCTTCAAGTAACCACTTCCTAACTTTTATTAATTGCCCCACTTTAAAATTTGTCGCTAAAAGTTGTTAATAAAATATCAAAGCTAATTATAGACTAAACAAATTGTGGCCAAAGGTTTCTAAAAATATTGTTTACGCTAATTGTTGCTAAAGACCTTAATCAATATCACTTATAACTACTATCATTAAATTATAACTTCTGATTTCTAAAAATTATCGCTAAAGATTGAAAAAATTATAATCCTCACCAACTCGTTGCTAACGGTTCAATAAATAATTAGTTGAGATTTTTACCATAGAACCAGTCTCATGTTTTGGGGTATTACAACTAGGTTGTAATATCCTAGTTTCCAAGATTTCTTGCACTTCTCTCCACCTCTGTCTTCTAAACATAGGGAATTCTATATGGTCTGAGGTTTATAGGGTGGGCATTGGGGAGTAAGAGGATTTGATGTCTTGATTTCTGACTGGGGGTAGTCCTTAGGTTCAAAAAATGCATCCTCAAATTGGTGTAACAGTGTTGTGAGTTATGGTTCTTGAGATTCTTATAGAGCATAGTGTGCATATGGTGTAAACTTGGTGATAGATAGCCCCCTTGTGGTGATTGAGATACTTGTACATAACCTTAGCTAGGATCAACTTGAATTCAATCTTGTTTTCCCTCTTTTGTAATGTCGGCTCTTGGCCTCCTTGTGAAATGATAATGCTCGTGTTTTGGAAGTCAAACTTCACTAGCCTAAGTCCCTTCAACCACTGCAACCCCAGGACATAGTCACATCCACGAAGGGGTAGCAGCAGCACCATGCTACTCATAAATTTCCCATGCATTGTCCACTTGAATTGCTCATAGAAAGAGTCACTTCCTAGTTTGTTCCCATTAGCTACCATCACAATCATTGGTGACTCGGGAGTAATGGTACAGCCTAGCCTCTCAGTAGTCTATGAAATTATTGGTTAAACCTGTGTCAATTAGGATAGAGAAGGTCTTATTACCTTCTTCTCCCCACAACTTAAAAGCATGAGGTGCAGAGTTTCTAGTCATGACATTCACAGTTATTTCAATTTTCTCTTCCTTTTCATCCTTGATGTTCTCAAAGAAGAGGGGTCTCCTCTCCATGAATAATGAAGGGTAGTTCATCACCTTCTTCTTCATCAACAATCAACATAGAGCATGCTTATGTTTCTAATTATGGCCTGGAGCGAACATTTTATCATGCCAATATCATATACATTTCCTTCTTTTGTCATCAAAATAAGCCCTGGGAAGCTTATTGCAAGGTGGGTTACTTGGTGGTAGAAGGGGCTTTCTGTTGGTGGTTAATAAGCCCTGAGAAGCTTTTGGCAAGGTGGGTTGCTTGGTACAAATAGAAGGGGATTTTTTTTGTGCTTTGGAGGGCCAGGGTTTTGGGAAATCAAGGGAGATGCTGCAATAGCTTTTGGTTTGAAAGCTATTAGGTTTGGCTGTCATCTTGTTGCAATTGTGTTGGTTATTTGGATGGTTAGAGAGGTTTCTAGGCTGATCTTGGGGGTGCCATGAATTACGTAGGCTAGCCTCATGTTTTCTAGCAAGGAAAATGGCTCTAGATAAGTCATAGACTTCAAACTTGGGTTAATTTCAAGTCTAATCTTATTCTTTAGCCCACTGCTAAAACTCTGGTTGAAATAACCTTCATCAAATCCGCTCCCCTCATTCACCAATTATAGTTTTCAAACTTATTTTAGTGCTACTCCACAATGTTATGTTGTCTTAATTCATGCAATTCACCAATTATAGTTTTCTTTAAAAAAAATTAGCAAACCTAGCATGTGGATCTCTCAAAAAATCTTGTAAAAAGACCATGTCCCTAGGCCTTATATAAGTATTGAACCAGTACTCAGCTTGGCCCTAAAAATGGACTAAAGCAAAATTAACCTTAAGGTTTTTCTCCATCGGGTTAAATTCAAAATATCTCTCTGCCTTTCTAACCCACGTATAGGAACCCTCCCTAGAAAACCTAGGAAATTCAATTTTAGGTAGCTTGGGTAAGAATTATCAATCGCAAATTGTTGGTATTCTCCATGGTTATTCTCAGTCCTCGACTATGCTTATTGAGTCTTGAGCTGGAACTCTCTCCCCCATCATTCCCCTTATTGGTTATCAACGGTTGCATCATTACCCGAAGCTTATCTAATGACTGACTCAGTGAAGGTAGTTCATCCTTCAGTTGATCAATGGAGGCTTTTAGGCCAGGAATCTCAGATATAGTTTCGTTCATTTCTGCCAGTTGATCCTCAATGGCACCAAATTGTCTGAGAGTTGAGTCTCCATAAGACTAACATGCTAAACCAATTGTTGTTTATTAATTTTCTGAGCATAACCCATTTTGATTTGGTTGTAAATACATATTGCAAGGTAGAAATTTGAGCTAGAATGTATTGGAAAAGGCTCTGGATACCAATCGTGATGGACGTCGAAATGCATGACTGGTTAATTGAGATTTTTAGTATTTTTTTTAACACGATATTAATAAAGAAATCCAGAGTTTCTAGCCAGAGAGATGAAAGGGTGAAGAAGAAAGAGAAATTAGCATAAATTGGATAATTCTCATTGTCTTCTCATGGAAGCATATCTCAGTCATATAAGGCGGTTACAACCGATTCCCTGATTACAAGGAGTAGAATTAAACAGTTACTAAAAAGGAATTAAAAGAAAGAAAAAATTTATGTAATTATCAGCTAAAGACAGAGATTTGGGGTCTTTAATGACCCCATAATCTGTGCATTTAACTTCCAGCTCAGTAGTTTTGTGGGAGTCATAATAGCGCATGAGGAGCCCGCGCCACTAAAGTCTCCTTGTCAACAAAAATATTCACGCCATTCCTTTCTATTGTTCCTTTTGTTTCATGTCCACGCGTTTATTTCCATCTCTTTGCCATAATCATTTTATCAGCATTAATCTCCTTTCGTTTCAGAGATGTTTGACCCCAGCTTGCCATCTTTACGTCTTAAGGGAATTCTTGGGTTGGTTCTTGACACAGCGCAACAAAAGTTGATCATCAAAGTCCCCACAACAATATCACAATACGCAACAAAGGAAATTACACACCAATTGAATGACGTAGATGAGAAAAGCATAGATCTAGCCCTAATTACATTAAACTAACTGATCTGATGAGAAACTCTTGACGTGGGTCTCAAATTTTTTGACATGTGAGAAATTATGGTAATGGCAAGGAAGATCCATTACAACTATGGGGTTGTGGTGCACGAGTTGACTAACGCCATCACTAGACTATGAATTTTGCTTATGTGTTAGGGAGAGAATGATAAGTACGTGAGAACATCGTCCAAGGGAAGAAAAGAAAGGGGAGAAGCTGTAACAATCTCTAAAGCATGGAAGAGCGGTGGGGGAGAGCCTCTCACTCCGCCAAGACAAGCCCCACCGGCAGTGTTGTCTTTAAAGAGAGAATATTAGAAAATTTGAGGAGAAAATTAAGCCGACCGGTGATCTAGATGTGTTAGGGTTCTATCTGAACCACTTAAAAAGCGCCATAGCGGACTAGATCTTGATCCTTCAACATGCCGAAAACAATAACTTTGCCAAAAACTATAACTATAGGGATTTGGGGTTTTTAAATCATGTGGCAATTTGGATTGCCTAGCCTTTGCCCTGTCACAGAAGGGTTATGAGTTTGGGAGCTACAAAGCATGAAAGAGTATTAGATATAGGTTTTATAGTGGGTTGTACTGTCGGTTCAAGTATTTGTTATGAGCATGTGTAGTTACCGACACTACATTAAAAATGATTGTCATCGGAGAGCGAACCCACTGTGAAACAACATATAACATTCATATAATGTATAGAGAATAATGATTAATCTTCCAGGTTAATCATGAAATGAGTTGATTACAATCAGAACCTCTGGGTAGGGGTGAGCACGGTTCGGTTTGGTTTGGTTCGGTTTGAGGGTCAAACCGCAAACCAAACGGTTACCCCTCGGTTTGGAAAATTGTAAACCGAACCAAACCAAACACCATCGGTTTGGATGGTTCGGTTTGGTCGGCTTAAACTGTAACGCCCCAACTTAGGGTTATCTCAACACAGCAGGAGCATTACGACACATCAGCTAATCACATCATACTGATAATACAACTCATTCTAACTCACTTGGTAATCAAACCATATTATACAAAATTAAAGAGTTTACTATTACAAAACACACCTAGTAAGCTCTCTGTCAGATCTCAAAGTTGACATACTGTACTACGTAAGTACAACTTAATTCACAAATGTACAAGTGACCCCTTGCCCGTCTTCTCACCGTGCCTCACACCTTCTCCTTGCCTTTCGAGGGACCGGCTCCTTGATCTAAAATGTTATTATGGGTAAAAACCCGTCAGCCCACTGGCTCAATAAGATAATCAAAGACATTTAATGTAACTTTCAACTCAAGAATACTGATAATGCATGCTATTGCAATTCAATCACATTAAGCAGTTATAGATGTGCACATAACACATATCACATGTTCACACTTAGTTGAGCATTACAAGAGTTTACCATTCCCGAATTCAGTCCCATCAATAGACCACCCTTATGTCACCACACCCGGGGTATAAGATCACAACATTTGCCTCGGCCAAAGGCAAAGTAACCGAAAACAATTGAATACCGATACTGCCTCGGGTAGCAGTCGGAGATACAACTGTTCGGCTCATACGGTGCACCGCTACTCAAACACAATCAAATCAACCCCCAATCATTTGAATGGGGTGGCATAATAATCATCAACAATATATCAATAATCCCTTACAATGAAAGTATGTAGCATCATCTTCATAACATCTTGAACATGTAACATAATCATTTATATTCCGCAATTGAGCTTCAATTATAGAACTTAACAAACATGTCCAAAACCATATTCTAACCATGTCTAATTTGACATAATTCCATAATTCACACATATCATAACCTATTTCACGTCTTCCATAACCTCTAATATGTTAAACATGAATTGATTCACTTATTAACAAGTCGCTAACAAGTATTTAAAAGTTTGACAAAGAATTCATACTAAAAGAGTTACGCTAACATAGCATATATCCATATTCATGTCTTAAAAGCCCATTAAAAAGCTTTAACTATCTTACCTTAAAGAAGAGATGAAAGAACCAAATTTTCAGATTTGAAACACCTTCAAAATACTCCTCAAAACACGTTCAAAACACTGTTTGAAGCTCATAGAAACTTTCCAAATCAACTGCTTGAGGTTCCTTTTAAAAAACAAGCCTTAATTCTAGATTTTGTGAGGTTTTTGGTTGCTTTTCTTGCACTTTTCTCTAAAATACGAGGTAAGAGAATTTAAGCATGTCAATTGGGTCTTTTATATCAAATTAGAAGCAAGTAGGAGGTGTCAAGTGGAGGTGAAGAGGTGGAAAAGTCAAGCCCGATGAGGCTTTAAGCACGAGGTGGCAAGACACGGTTGTGCCACCTAGCAAGCACGACAAGGCTCAAAGCACATGGTGGCAAGACATGATTGTGCCACCTAGCAAGCACGACAAGGCTCAAAGCACGAGGTGGCAAGACACAGTTGTGCCACCTAGCAAGCATGACAAGGCTAAGCAAATCATGACAAGGCTGGAAGCATGAGGTGGCAAGACACGGTTGTGCCACCTAGTAAGCACGACAATGCTAACCAAAGTACGACAAGGCTCGAAGCACGACGTGTCACAATGCTAGGTTGACACGTCACAAGCACGAGGTGTCACAATTCTTTGCAAAAAGCAAAACAATTCACAGGCAATCCAGTCAACAACCGGTTACTCCCAGCAGAAGGTTTCACTATTTTTCGTTTCCAACTCTTCTGAAAATATTTTTGGTCATCCCAAGTGATCATTTAAAATTTCTAAATATCAAATACTCTTTTCCATTTCTAGCACTTCGTTCACCTTCTTAGAAAATTTACTCAATTCAAGATGTCTAACATTTAAACATACATTCAAATATGTTATCATGCATAGTTCATCATAACCATTTTCTCATAAAGTGGTTTATCTAATCGTACTTAAATATGAAATCAAAGCATATAAAATGTTGGTTCTCACACAAACGGTTCGATTTAGTCGGTTTGGATCGGTTTGCGTCCATTTAACGACGTTGTTCACTTGCAAACTACTATTGGATCTAACAGTGATTAAAAATTCAAGTTATATGTTTTTTAAATTGCATATAATCTTGTTAAATTCGATATATAAGTGATCCTCTATGTATGAGAAAGAATGAAAAAATGTTAAACATTTATTGGTCACGAAATTTTTGTGTTATAAGTGTTCTCATTGTTTTCTTTTCTTATAACTTTCAAGATTTGTATATATGGATTTTCTTACTACCGTATATGTGAAATTGTCAATGAATGTTACTAAAAGTAGAGTAACATATCATAGGTCGGTTCGGTTCGGTTTGGAATCGGTTTAGAAAATGTGAACCGTGAACCAAACCGAACCAAGGTCGGTTTGAGAAATGTGAAACCAAACCATTAAGATCTTTGGACGGTTCGGATTGGATTGATTCGGTTTGGTCGGTTTGAGCGGTTTGGATCGGTTTGATGCTCATCCCTACCTCTGTGTAGTCTTCTTATTACACTGAGGTACATGTACAGTTAATTTTTTTTATTAATACTCACATTTCAAGCATATAGGTTTCTTTCGTTATCTTTTCTTTGGTGTCAAAAGTATTGCTATACAAATTTCAACGCTGTTAATTTCTTTCTCCAAAAGGTTTGTAAGATTCTAGTAAAATGAGTTGTACATGCATCGAGTGTGTCCCAAAGCCTAGTCTAACATGAAGTGTATGATAAAATTCTAAATGTACAGGAAATTATATTACATCTTTGAGAGAACTGCTATATTACCAGCAAATAAATGTGGATATGTGATTACAAAAGAGATGATACTAACCAAAGCTCTAATTGCAATCAAGCTTTTATGTACTTCCATTTTGTCACCAAACCACATATGCCTATAACCTGTCAAAAAGTTTTTGTTTATTTACCCCCATTGTCTGTCTAACCCTCCCACCACTAGTGCTCTCACCCCTTGCCACATCCACATACAAGCGCGCACAGCCCCCGGTCACAACTCATGCCACCCCCCCCCCTGCGAATACACACAAGGAACACATAGGCACAATTCCTGCAATAGTGCGTGTGGGTGGGGTGTATTTGGGTCTTGGGGTTTGTGCGTGTACGCACGGGCGCGCGTGTGCAGGTATGTATAAGTCGAGGGTGGGTGGGTGTGCACAACGAGATTGTATGTTTGTGCCGAGAAGGGGGTCATGGGTGTGTGCGCACGACGAGAGTGTTTTTGTGTGTCAGTGTGCGTGTTGTGGGAGAGACGGTATGAGGGGTGCGCGAAAATTATGTGTGCGCGCACACGCGCGTGTGCAGGTGTAGAGGGGGTGTGTGGTGGGTTTATGTGTGGAGGTTGGTGGTGGGTAACAGGGGAGAGGTGGGTAGGTGACGGGTGGTTAGGTGTGGTGGGTGACGGGTGTGAGATTGGCTATGGTGGGGGGAGGGGTAGGGAAGGTGGGCTACCAGTGGTGCGATGTGGGAGGTTTGTGGTTTTTAGGGTTAATATTTGAAATTTTCATTACTCATGTAAGCGCAACTAACTCATTTAACCAAAAAAATAGCACCATTTCATCTTATATCGGTGTATTTTTTTTTAATAAGGGAGGTAGTGAATCTATCAAACCCAAAATTGAGGGATACAGAGCGTAATTTTCCTTACTTTACACTGAATAAGATGATACATGTTATTATTACATTATAAAGGTATGATGTTGACAAAGGGTATTAAATTAACGTCGCCCTTAATTTTTTGTGTTTTTCGATGAAGGTACCTAGCTAGAAGATTTTAATACTGCAGCTCTAATGTTTCGTTTAAATTAAGTTATTAAGAGGACATGGTTGTCAACGAGGGTCCATAGCTCAGTGGTAGAGCATTTGACTGCAGATCAAGAGGTCACCGGTTCGAACCCGGTTGGGCCCTTATTTTCACTTTTTTCAATCATTAAATTCCCCCCAACAAAGCATTCACGGACAGATATGGTAATAAGATGGATTTTGGTAATAATCATCAGCAAGTAAGAGGTGAGCCAAAATCCTGGTGGTTCATTTTTTGTTTAAATTGGAGTAGGTTGCAGTCCTACTCCAATGGTCTTGGGACAGATTATGAGAGACTTGTTACGTCGCTGGTAAACCAGGTCCGATGGTTTCCTGATTTCTATGACATGTTTCTTGTTCAATATAATTGGATGTCATTGTTATGCCTTGGAAAGGTTTCACCTTTTTAAGTTGGTTCAAGAAGTCTCTGCCTACTTATATGAAGAATCTTGGTCCAAACTGGTGGGGGGATATTTGAACTCATGTTTGTTGTCACAAACTCATCGTGTGGGCGCATACCGCAGGATGCATATCGGAAACATAGGCGTTGGACCAAACAATGGACTTTGCATACAATGCCACAGCCTAATGCACAGAGCTTTGCGCCGGCCGGCCTTAACATCGCCCAGACACTGGGGTGGCTCTATCGGAAAAAGGCCGCAGGGACCTTTTAGTTCTAGTAGTCGTATCTGTGGGAGAATGTTCCTAGGTCCGTGTACCTTGCTTTGTCCTCTTGGTACAAGGGGTGTACTTGTTTCTGTCTCCGCATACTCGAAAATCACACATTTCTCGTGTGGTTGTTGAGGAATCAAAATTTTTGTTTGCAGGCAGTTCTTAGACTTGGGCTACTGAATTGATTCCTCTTCACCTTCAGAATTCTTGTCCTATCCAAATTTTTTGCTTGCAGGGAGGTCTTCTGATGTTTCCTTACAAAAGCAATCTGTTACGAAAATTTTTGGGGTATCTAAGTTCTTTCTTGGTCTGGAAAAAAATCGTATCACCGAAACATTGCAAATTTCTCATACTAAGTAAACTTTGATTTATTCGGCTCTTACTAAAACTGATGGAGATCTTCTTATCGGAGCAGAGTTGGTGCATCACAGCATGCAACATCACTATTCACTAGTCATATATATATTTGCTTCTCCATGACTCAGGCACGCCAACGCATGCAGCACCCTTTTGCTTGGCATTGGACTGTTGTCAAGAGGTCTCAAGGTATTGTCCTTAAGCATTCGCCAGGGCTACAGTGATGCCAACGGGCTTGGGGCCCTGACTACGGAAGATCCTAAGGGTCTCGAAGAAACAGCCTGCTATTTCAGGATCATGCACTGCAGCTACACCTACTGAACTCATTTGGATAGGTTTTCTCTTGCAAGATCTTGGGGTTGAGTTGGAACAGTTTTACAATATATTGTCACAATCACATTGCACTATGTCATGCTGCAAACCTGACGTTTCATGGCCGCACTTGTCACGTTCAAATTTTGGTTACTACTGCATTCGCGAGAAGGCCGAGGATGGCTCTCTTCGAGTTCAGTCCATCCAAAGTACTCCTCGTCAACTAGCAGAAACACTCATAAAAGCTTTAACTTCCACTCAACATCCAGCTTATAGGAGGTCTCATCTGTTGGTCGTGGGTGAGTGAGTGAAGCCGCAAAGCTGTGGGTGGGGATGGAGAGCTGGGTTGTTAGTTCAGAATCGTCACGTTTTGTCATACTTTTGAGCGACATCCTACTGCTTCTAATCTCTTGACAACATCAAAGAAGGATTGAGCCCTTTGTTGCCGAGGAAAGATGGTTCGCATGCCACATGAGGTGCCACAAAGGATGCAGTCTGCGTTGGCTTCCAAGTAGACAAAGTGGGAGACAACAAGGATGGAGTAAGAGCTGAGAGCAAGGCTCCCCAGGCAGGTCGCGAGGGCTGGCAGCGCTGCGCAGGCAGGGTGACGACGAACAGGGCCAGCGGTTAACAGTCCGTGTCAAGGGTGCAGCGTCAAGAGTCCGATGTCAGGGGTCCAAATGTGTTTCTCTCACTAGAACTCCAGAGAGAATGGGTTTTAGAGAGAGAAAGTGAAAATGCCAAATGAGAGAGAAGTCCTTGAATAAGCTCCAGAATCCACTATATATAGGCACAAATATGCGCGTGTCATCAGCCGACACGTGTCGTCCTCTGGGAGTGACACGTCGCCGTAGGGGGTCCCGCAGTCTTGATTGTCCGTCGAATTGCCGGTCCCCGAGTTCGTGCCGCCCTGCCCTTGCAGCGTCCCTCTGCCTGTCTGAGGAGACTGACCACACTGCGGTAGCATGGTCAGAGTAGCCCGTTGCCCCAACCTCCAGTCCAAGCCCTTACTGAATCCCACGAGATGCGTCAAGAGACGCGCGGAGATCCTGACAGCGGCGAGGGTTGCCCCTGTAGCCAACTGCCAAGCGGACTAGGCGCGATGCCCTCCGAGGACCTGCTCCCGTCCCGGAGTGACCCGGGGTCATTGCCCTGGCGGTGTCGATGATCAATGATAACATGAGCGCACATGCTCACAGCTTGATACTCAGGGTCCGTGGCGAGGGGTCCTCGTGCTGGAGCACTACGAGCGGAGCCCCCGGTGAGTCCGTCGGGTGATTGTGCCGGCGATGGCCTTAGGGTTGTAAGCCCATCCTTGTTGCGAAGGCCGGAGCCTCCGGTTGATTGTGCTGGCGAGGGCCGGAGCTCGTCGGTTGATTGTGCTGGCGAGGGCCGGAGCCCCCGGTTGATTGTGCCGGCGAGGGCTTCATGGTTGCGAGCCCGTCCCGCCGCGAGGGCTTGAGCCCCGTCAGTTTGATTGAGCCGGCGAGGGCTTCATGGTTGCGAGCCCATCCCGCCGCGAGGGCCTGAGCCCCGTCACTTTGATTGAGCCTGCGACAGAGCGTCGCGCTACTGAAGATAGCGTGTGAGTGTTGTTGGAGCGAGAAGTCAGTGCCGCTCGGCAAGTTCCCCCCTTCGCAGGGCGATGGAGGCCGACCCCCTTGGGGTGGCCGACCCCCTTGCGGTGGCCGACCCCCTTGGGGTGGCCGACCCCCTTGCGGTGGCCGACCCCCTTGGGGTGGCCGACCCCCTTACAAAGTGGGTGGCCGACCCCTTTCTTAGGGGGGTGGCCGACCCCCTTCTTAGGGGGGTGGCCGACCCCTCGGTGGGGAAATGCAATTTCGATCGCCGTCTGAATGCTTAAGTCGTGGAACGCTTTGACCAAGCAATGATGTTTGAGCATTGGAGCGCTTTGACCGAGCAATGATGTTGAGCATGTTTGACTGCCGAGCGGGTGACGTGTCGTGCCACTGGAGTCTTTTAGTGGGCCCTGGGGTGCGGTCTGCGGTTGACATGTCGTGCCACTGGAGTCTTTTAGCGGGCCCTGGGGTGCGGTCCGGATAGGTTGTGAACATAAGCCCCCTGCGTGCGGGGTGCGCGGAGGGGCAACCCGAGCGGGCGCCGCACGCATAAACGATGTTGGATGCACTCGGCATGGTCGTCGCTCAGTGCTTAGAGCCCGCTGCGAGGGCCGGAGCCCCCGGTTGATTGTGCCGGCGATGGCTATAAGGTTGTGAGCCGATCCCGAATGCGAGGGCCGGAGCCCCGTCGCTTTGATTGAGACGGCGATGGCTATAAGGTTGAGAGCCCATCCCGGATGCGAGGGCCGGAGCCCCGTCGTTTTGATTGAGACGGCGATGGCTATAAGGTTAAGAGCCCATCCCGGATGCGAGGGCCGGAGCCCCGTCGCTTTGATTGAGACGGCGATGGCTATAAGGTTGAGAGCCCATCCCGGATGCGAGGGCCAGAGCCCCGTCGTTTTGATTGAGACGGCGATGGCTATAAGGTTGAGAGCCCATCCCGGATGCGAGGGCCGGAGCCCCGTCGCTTTGATTGAGACGGCGATGGCTATAAGGTTGAGAGCCCCTCCCGGATGCGAGGGCCAGAGCCCCGTCGTTTTGATTAATACGGCGATGGCTATAAGGTTGTGAGCCCATCCCGGATGCGAGGGCCGGAGCCCCGTCGCTTTGATTGAGACGGCGATGGCTATAAGGTTGTGAGGCCATCCCCGATGCGAGGGCCGGAGCCCCCGGTTGATTGTGCCGGCGAGGGCTTTAAGGTTATGAGCCCGTCCCGCCGTGATGGGTCCTAGTGCCGGAGCACTCAGGGCGCGTCAAAGTAGCATCCCGGAGGAGCCGTCTACCTGGCGGGAAGAGAGTGTTGAAGAGCTCCCTGGCAGAGATAGTGTCCCGGAGGAGTCGCCTATCCCCGCGGGATGATGTACACTCCGGAGAGTGGGCTGAAGCATGTTCCACGACCAAGGCAAGGTGCGCATGGTGTGGTGAATGAGTGCGGTGCCCGGTGGGCATGTAACATGATTGTGGCGCACGGGTGCGGCGACTACCGTCGCGAGACAATACCTAGTGCTGAGGCACATATCACGAGAACAGTGCATGAGAGCGGTGACAAGTGTCGCGAGACGATACTTGGTGCCGGGGGCATGTATCATGAGAATGGTGCATGAGAGCAGCGACGAGTGTCGCGGCACGATACTTAGTGCCAGGGGGATATATGTATCAGTGGCGCGGCGCATGGGCACGACGGCGTGTGAGAGTGCGGTGCGCGGGCGCCGGCGACGAAGGTCGCGGAGATGGCGCAAGGGCGACGAGAGTCGCGGAGGTGTCATGCGGACGCGGGCGACAAAGGTCGCAGAGATGGTGCGCGGGCGACGAGAGTCGCGGAGGTATCATGCGGACGCGGGCGACGAAGGTCGCGGAGATGGTGTGCGGGCGACGCGAGTTGCGGAGGTGTCGTGCGGGCGCGGGCGACGAAGGTCGCGGAGATGGCGCAAGGGCGACGAGAGTCGCGGAGGTGTCATACGGACACGGGCGACGAAGGTCGCTGAGATGTTGCGCGGGCGACGAGAGTCGTGGAGGTGTCATACGGACGCGGGCGACGAAGGTCGCGGAGATGGTGCGCGGGCGACGAGAGTCGCGTAGATGGCGCGCGAACGCGGGCGACGAAGGTCGCGGAGAGAGAGCGTACGGGCCCTGGCGACGAGGGTCGCGGAGGCGGCGCCCGGGCGACGGGCGACGAACGTCGCGAAGATGTGGCCCGGGCGATAGGCGACGAAGGTCACGGAGAGGGCGCATAGGCGCTGGCGACGAGGGTCGCGAAGACGGCGCCCGGGCGCTTGCGACGAGGGTCGCGAGGACGTTGCCCGGGCTACGGGCGACGAAGGTCGCGAAGACATTGCCCGGCTGATAGGTGACGAGGGTCGTGGAGATGGTGCACTGGCGACGAGAGTCGCGAAGCTGGCGTGCGGGCGCGGGCGACGAAGGTCGCAGGGATGGTGTGCGGGCGACGAGAGTCACAGAGCCGTCGCGCGGACGCGGGCGACGAAGGTCGCGGAGACGGCACCCGGGCGCTGGCGACGAGGGTCGCGAGGACGTTGCCCGGGCTACGGGCGACGAGGGTCGCAAAGACGGCGCTCGGGCGCTAACGACGAGGGTCGCGAGGACGTTGGCGATGGTGGGTGCGGCAAGGGTGTGGTGACGGGCACAGGCTCGCTGTTGATGCGAGTATAGCCAGATTTGCGAAAAAAATCTAAGTAAGGAAAAGTGATGAAATGTGTAAGGGAGGGCAACATGAAGGTTGGAGCGCGACATACGCGCTATGTCCGTACGAAGATTGAAATTTTTTTTTGTTTTTTGGTAGCGTTGAGAAAATGGTGGCAATGGAGAGGCTGCTAGACTGTCGAGGGTGGACATGGGTATGAAGGTGGTGGTGTTGGTGCGATGGGTAAGGGCCGAAGAGAGTGGCCGAGGGTGTGGCCTTGAGTGAGGGTGGCCGAAGGTGGGTGAGTGTGGCTATGGCTTCCGAAGCATAGAAGTGGAAGATGGCCGAAGCCATGGGTGGCTGAAGAGGGGTGGAGTGCGAGGCCAAAGGTGGCCGAAGAAGGGTGGAGTGTGATGGCCGATGCGTGGTCGGCGAGGTGGTGGGGGTCGGCGGCACAGCGTCTTCGGCCGCGCGACGGCGGGCTTACGGGTCGGGGAAGAGGGAGAGAGAGGGGCCGAGGGGGGGTCGGCCAGGGGGGGTCGGCCAGGGGTGTGGGGTCGGCCAGGGGGGGTCGGGTGGTGAGTTGTCGTCCAGCTGGTCGGTGAGAAGAAGGTGCTGTCAGCGTCGCGACGGGGTCGGCGGGGCTGCCTCGCGCTTACTCGGGCTTACGGGGTCGGCGAGAGGAGAGGGAGAGCCGAGGGGGAAGGGGCTCGGCGGGGATGAGGGGGGTCGGGCTGGCAGAGGGTGCGGCGGTGGTGGGTCGGCGGTCTTGAGTTTTTGGGAAAAAGGAAGAAGAAGGCGGGAAGCTCGGCGCGGCGGAGGGCTGCTCCGGCCGGCCGGAGTCGGGGGAGAGAGGATGTCGGCGGGGTGTGGGGTGGAGAGGAGGAAGGTCGGCGGGGTGTGGGGTGGGGAGGAGGAAGGTCGGCGGGGGAGGGAAGGCGACGCCGGGGGAGGGTCGGCCGGCGGTGGCCATGGCCGAAAAAGGTTGGCGGCGCGGGTAGGAGAAAGAGAAATTAGGTTTTGCAAAAGAATTAGGGTTCCAGGTGATGGGTCGGGTTTCGGTTAAACGGGCGGGCGGGTGACCCGCTGGAGGCTGATGGATGAGAGAGGAAATGGGTCGGTGCGGGATGCGGGTCGGGGCCCTCGCGGGTGGGTTCTGCCCCTTCTTTATTTGCTGTTTGACTTGGAAAAAGAAAGAGAAATGAGATTTTTTTTTTTTGGGAGCCTATAAAAGGAGCATGAGAGGGGATGAAAGTTCTTGATGAAGAATAAGTTTGAAGTGAAAGGGAGAGAAAGAGGGAGGTTGGAGAGATGAAAATTTTCGTTGAAAAATTTTCTAAGTGTTGGAGAGAGCAACGGAGGGTGAAAAATGTTGTTAAAATTTTTTCTAAGTGTAGAATGAGGATGGAAGGGTGATGACCCGACCACGAGCATACATGGTGCGAGGGAAGTTTGAAAAAAATCTAAGTGTTGAGAAATTTTCAAGTGTTGAAAAAAAATGGCTAAGTGTTGAGCTGGGACAAGGATACCGAGGGAAGCCGCAAGGGGTGACCCGACCTCGAAAAATGAAGAAATTTTTCTAAGTCTGAAAAAGTGAAGAGAGAGTCGAGTGAAGCCGAGGGGGTGATGACCCGTCCGCGAAAAACGAAGAAATTTTTCTAAGTCTGGAAAAGTGAAGAGGGTGTCGAGTGAAGCCGCGGGGGTGATGACCCGTCCGCGAAAAATGAAGAAATTTTTCTAAGTCTGGAAAAGACAGCATCTTGGATGGCTGGGTTGAGGCTGTGATTGGTAGTCTTTGTAGCCCTGCGTTGCTGAGTCAAGGTTGCTTGAGTGTGGCAGACTGCAACACGATGCTCACCTCCCCAGCAGAGTCGCCAAATGTTGCCGAGGAAAGATGGTTCGCATGCCACGTGAGGTGCCACAAAGGATGCAGTCTGCGTTGGCTTCCAAGTAGACAAAGTGGGAGACAGCAAGGATGGAGTAAGGGCTGAGAGCAAGGCTCCCCAGACAGATCGCGAGGGCTGGCAGCGCCGCGCAGGCAGGGTGACGACGAACAGGGCCAGCGGTTGACAGTCCGTGTCAAGGGTGCAGCGTCAAGAGTCCGATGTCAGGGGTCCAAATGTGTTTCTCTCACTAGAACTCCAGAGAGAATGGGTTTTAGAGAGAGAAAGTGAAAATGCCAAATGAGAGAGAAGTCCTTGAATAAGCTCCAGAATCCACTATATATAGGCATAAATATGCGCGTGTCATCAGCCGACACGTGTCGTCCTCTGGGAGTGACACGTCGCCGTAGGGGGTCCCGCAGTCTTGATTGTCCGTCGAATTGCCGGTCCCCGAGTTCGTGCCGCCCTGCCCTTGCAGCGTCCCTCTGCCTGTCTGAAGAGACTGACCACACTGCGGTAGCATGGTCAGAGTAGCCCGTTGCCCCAACCTCCAGTCCAAGCCCTTACTGAATCCCACGAGATGCGTCAAGAGACGCGCGGAGATCCTGACAGCGGCGAGGGTTGCCCCTGTAGCCAACTGCCAGGCGGACTAGGCGCGATGCCCTCCGAGGACCTGCTCCCGTCCCGGAGTGACCCGGGGTCATTGCCCTGGCGGTGTCGATGATCAATGATAACATGAGCGCACATGCTCACAGCTTGATACTCAGGGTCCGTGGCGAGGGGTCCTCGTGCCGGAGCACTACGAGCGGAGCCCCCGGTGAGTCCGTCGGGTGATTGTGCCGGCGATGGCCTTAGGGTTGTAAGCCCATCCTTGTTGCGAAGGCCGGAGCCTCCGGTTGATTGTGCTGGCGAGGGCCGGAGCTCGTCGGTTGATTGTGCTGGCGAGGGCCGGAGCCCCCGGTTGATTGTGCCGGCGAAGGCTTCATGGTTGCAAGCCCGTCCCGCCGCGAGGGCCAGAGCTCCGTCAGTTTGATTGAGCCGGCGAGGGCTTCATGGTTGCGAGCCCGTCCCGCCGCGAGGGCCGGAGCCCTGTCAGTTTGATTGAGCCGGCGAGGGCTTCATGGTTGCGAGCCCATCCTGCCGCAAGGGCCTGAGCCCTGTCACTTTAATTGAGCCTGCGACAGAGCGTCGCGCTACTGAAGATAGCGTGTGAGTGTTATTGGAGCGAGAAGTCAGTGTCGCTCATAAAGTTCCCCCCTTCGCAGGGCGATGGAGGCCGACCCCCTTACAAAGTGGGTGGCCGACCCCTTTCTTACGGGGGTGGCCGACCCCCTTCTTAGGGGGGTGGCCGACCCCTCAGGGGGGAAATGCACTTTCGATTGCCATCTGAATGCTTAAGGCGCGGAACGCTTTGACCGAGCAATGATATTTGAGCATCGGAGCGCTTTGACCGAGCAATGATGTTGAGCATGTTTGACAGTCGAGCGGGTGACGTGTCGTGCCACTGGGGTCTTTTAGCGGGCCCTGGGGTGCGGTCTGCGGGTGACATGTCGTGCCACTGGAGTCTCTTAGCGGGCCCTGGGGTGCGGTCCGAATAGGTTGTGAACACCCTTCTATTGTGTTACGCTGTAATTTACCATCTATCACGCTGCCGAATAAAATTACACTCGTACAAGAATTTCCCCTTTTTTCAGAACAAGAGAAGTGAAAATGGTATACAACAAGACGACGAAACTGTCAACCTGCTTTTAACTAGCAAGCCATCTTCAATATCAAATGGGCTGTAATTATAATGTGGTTTTCTAACTTATTAGAGTAAGTAATCGAATGAAGATTGGATCTTCAAAGTCGGGCAGCAGGCACAACATTAGAAGAATCAAGCCGATTGATCATTTGATTGCTCTCCAACCAACCATGTCTGATGCACATGCACCCACTTGAGCCCTTCTGCAACACTCGCATCCTGCGATTAACATGAAAAATTAACCGCACTTCCAGTATGATGCTTCGGCACAACAATTCAAATCTTACCTTTGAACTTAATAAGACAGTGGTCATGCAACCATGCTGTTCTTCACCTACATGAGCCAGATGGTCATTAATGAAATCAAGCAAGAAAAACATCAGGCATACAATAGCAGCAACTGAACAAAATGTTGACGGATGCAATCAAGCTTGAATATTCAACTAAAGGGTAAAGATGGAGAATATATTTGCACACAAACATGAGACAAAGAAAATGGTAACCAAACAAGACGTTAAGATATTATGTCCGTACTTTAAGTCTCAATTATCAATTAGACTGCATCATCACACTTTCCGAGGCGATGCACCGATGAAGTTCATTCACAAAACCGCAAAGTTCATTATCTTAGAATGTGTTTGATAACGCAATTAAGTACTTAAAACTTAGAATTTTCAATTATTTTAATTAAGTGTCATTGATAACGCTTAACATTGCATCACTTATATTAATTCCTGTAAAAAATAGACTCAATATTCTAAGTCAGTGTGTACTTAATACTATAACTTTTTTAAAACGAGATGGTCAAAAGTTATTGAACAAATTTAAGTCTAGAAAGAATAATTACCAACATTAGGCCGCCACAATTAATTTCTTGGCACACTGTCTCCACCACAATACAACCACCACTACAACCAATATGTCCCTTTTGCCACCACCACCACCACCATTACCACGACCTAGCCACCAACACCAACACCGCCACGAGGACATCGACACATCCACCACACCACCGCCACCACGTCCATGTCCGCCAAAATCATCTACATATCCACCATACTACAACTGCTACCATGACCGCATTCGCAGCCTATTGTCACCACCAAAACTATCAACAACCACATCTTCATGCACTACTGTCACCACCGTCACCTTTCCGCCGCCGCCGCCACTACAATTATTACTCCATCACAATACCATTGTGACTACCACCACCAACATAGTTTTGACAATATATGATAAAATAAACACACAAATGTATAATTCTGGTAAAATGAATAAGTTTGTACAATGGAAAATTTGCAGGCATTTGCTTTTGGTTTACCAAACAAGTTAACTTATCTTTCAGTTGTAAAAATTCAGTAGCTTAACGTTCTCAGTTATAAAATTTCAGCGCTAAGTATTCAGCACTTAAATTTCAGATTTATCAAACAGCCCTTGTTATTTATTGTGAATATTCCATAGTTAATGTTCTTTAATGAATACGACACCAATGTCACAAGGGTGCAAGAGCTGGATAGATAAACAAGTAGAAAAATCCTTTACAATGAATTTTTAGAAAAAGAAAAAAAAAGTAGAAAAAAGATTTTGTACATAAAATATCCTCTATATGCATGCATAGGTATTCATAGTAGACATAAGTACATATATGTGGAGAGGGAGGGAGGGAGAGAGAGAGAGAGAAAGAGAGAGAATTTTAAAAAGGAATTGCTTCCAACAATGATTCGAGTGAGACTATTCAACGTGAAACATAACATCTAAGGTACAAACCCAATGGCAGGGGCATAGTAACTAAATGAATAATGTATGACGACATTAGAACGATAGACCCAAACAGCCTGCGTTGGACATTTCTAGACATGTCCGAAAGTAAAGAACGAAACATGTCCAAGACATAGAAGCTGTTATTTCTTGCAAGTGGCTGTGCTCCTCAGATTTCAATAACTTGTATTAGAACCAGGTGAGCCTTATAACTTTCCTTTCTATCAAGGGTAATGATAGATTTCCCACCCTTCATCCCCAAAGTCGTCTCCAAATGTCATGTGTCTCAATATAAGCCAAGATGTTTGAAACAATGGGTCCAAGTACTTTGTAATGCTTGGGCAACAACTTCAGGGACCAGGAGAGGAAGCCTATAATTATCCTCTATAGAACCATCTATAACCAAACCGATGAAAACATTTGAGTTTTCTTCTCAGGTTCTCTTATTTCTTCCTTCAAGTTGAAATAAAAAGTATTTCTGTATTGCCGCTTTTCATGACCATAAATATTCACACGCATTTAAGCGACATATAACCAGGTTAAAAGTCAATACATGCATAATGTTGTGGCTTAGAAAGAACCTGAATGGACCATGGCAAGTTAGCAACAATTGATTGCAAACAGCTTTACTAGAATGCAGTAGATTAAAGAGCAAAGTCTGGCACTGGATACACAAGGAAGCAAAGGCTAATGCCATTAATGAGAAAAGAATTCTCACCTGATCGCTCCCATTTCTTAAACTTCACCAGCCATGTATTTGAATCAATCTGTTCAGGTAAGACCTGATCCACCCATATACGGAATTGGTTCCCTTGCTTGTCTCCGTAGCATCCGTTCAATGCATTAATGCAGTCATGAAGAGATCTCTCAACACCAGATGGATGGACGAAAACACCAGAGGAACACTGCAAAGGTACAGAAATAAGTAGCACATGGTGACTAAACATAAGGGAGAAAGAAAAGATCATGTTCAAGCCAAGGGACTAATCCAAGGAAGTAGAAAACAATTAATCCACAAGTAGAGAAAAAATAAACCAACAAATTAGAGGACAAGAAACATATTGGAAAGTGCTACTCAGATCGTTGTTCTCAGAGCAAATCAGAGGCTGTACTTAGTTTCAAGTCAATCAAGAACCATGCTTCCTAGAGAATTCTTTCAAAATGAGCTTACCTGCAACCTTAAACACCTAATAAAGGCCATGCAAACAAACAAGAAGAACCAACCTAGAAAAAAAGAAAACACACACGAACAAGGATGCTTGAACAGAGCATGAAAGATACTAATATTCAGCCTGCTGAAAAAATTGTTATGTCTAACAACAGACAAGTCAAAGCTTACAGTTAAAAATGTAAGCTCTGTACCCAACCATAGCCAGATTAGTGGTGCTGAGCTTGATGCTTCAACACACTATCAGATCAATGTGTATAGTATGCGTGTTGGCTTCGCTGGCTACAAGTGATCCACGAAACCCCGTAAAGTTTTCCGAAAAAATTAGCTTAGTTGGCCACACATGACATGAGGGGAATACTTGAGTAGCAGTTCTATGATACATAATGGAAAACTAAGTCTTGCAGCTTAGTGTATAAGCCCTTATGCATCTCCCCAGTTGTAGATACGTTTGAGAACACAAGTAAACAACAGCATAAAGTCAAAATATTGAGACTTGCTAATGAAGATATTTAATCGACATTTTTGTTTTATCTGTGTCATGTGAACCAACATCTAGATTTCGAGCGGTGGTCCGATATACTAATTGTAATAAGATTGTCTAGCATAAGACTGCATGCATCAGCAACAGGATTGCTGAACAAGATGTCAAATCTCTTAACATAATGTATTAAGGATACTACGTCTCAGAAATATAACTAACAAAACGCAACACAATCAGCTTTACAGAAGCTGCAAATATATAACCTTGTTAGTCACACCAAAGATAGTAGCATTTACAATGAAGTCTGTTTTGGTTTCCCCATGAACTTTAATCACGAATATATCAACTAACAATCCAACAGACCTTAATAAGCCATATGCATCTAAACGCTATCAATTGCGGTTAAAAGAGGAAACGTACACAAGCTGCTTTGAGATTTGCCAAATAATGTTCGGAATTCTCAGTTTCACCTCGCCTCCACCTCTCCAAAAACAAGTAAAATTTCACTACGTCATTCGCAGGATCAAAGCTCTCTGCTCTAGCGTCCGATGGGTCAGTAACACTAACATCCCTAGGCGATGTAATGGGACCCAGGCTGAAATGACCAATGGCTTGTATGATACCCGCTGCACACCTCTCAGTAGCATGAATAATTTTTGGATTATCTTTAGCATTTGCAGCATGCCAGTGCAACAATTCTTCTTGGGCATTACTGACCTGAATTATGAAAAGATTTCAAAAAAGTAAGCAGTCAAAGACACAAAAACGAATAAAGAGGGTGAAGGGTAAAGTGGACCACCAACCATGACACCATATACATCTGGAATGCTGAATAGTTCAGCATCATTTCCAGAATCACCACAAACAAGTGTGTTGTTAGGTAACTTCCCTTCAGCCTTGAACTTTTTGTGCAAATAAGCAAGAGCTTGCCCTTTGCCAGCACCTTGTGGCAATACATCCAAATCCATACCTCCACTGTAAATTATTTTAACATCCAACTGACCAGGAAAAAAAAGAAAAAACAGATATTAAGGAGGAAACAAAAGAAGCTACCTAGAAAAAAGTGACATAATATCTGCCAATTGGTTTACATTTCTCTTAGCAAACAAAAGCAAATACTTTTCAACATTTTTTAGTATTTGACGATAAGAAAAAAAAGTGCAGCAAAAAAGTTAAAAGTTACCCCGCGTATTTCGAAACGCTCCGAGAGAGCCTTGGTTACTTCTTGAGCCTTGTCTTTCTGCACATAAAAGCTAACCTTGTGTGGTCGTTGCTCTGTTTCCGACTGCATCATCCAAACATTTAAAAGATTTACGACAAGGGCAGTCAATTTCTTTCAATAATTATTAAGTTTCAAGATTTAGTTTATAGTACACAGATGTTCATTGTTGGCAGAACTCACATCAAAATAAAATGCTTACTGCCCACGGAACAAACCTGAAGTTTAAGCTCAGCAAACTTGCTCGTCTCCTCTGTGACAATGTTTTTATCCCATTTCTTGTTCAAAACTTCAACCCAACCACCATCTGGCACCATAGAATTACCATAAGTTATCTCGGTTCCCACTGACATTATGGTTATATCTGGTGTTAACATGGGCTTTTCTTTCCTCAATTGCTTGTATAGTGTAGGTGACCTTCCAGTTGAGAACACGAGCAGAGAGTCTCGACGATAATGGGTTTCCCACAAGGCGTTAAATCTAAGGATAGAAAGGTTTTCGGGATCATGATGATCAACCTGCAAAGTATCACCTGTCATAAGTCACAGCAGCATATACTAAATTTGACCACGAGCAACAATGACAAGACCCACCATTGTATGGTCAAGATCTGAAACTATCATGAGACGCGCAGAACCAGGGAGCCGATACATGATTGTTCTTCCGTGCCCTTTACCCTGTAAAGCAAATAGGTTACTACCCCCTTGTTATGAATCTCTGAAGAAACAGAGCCTAACAGTTATAATGAGAAGCCCTTTTTAACACTTGAGCAGTTTTTTCCCCAAATAACATAGATTCTGTTGAAAAGCCACCAAAAAGGGCGAACCCATGTACACAAGCAGTATACTTACAGACCACCAAACCCTAAAGCATAAAGCAAACACATCTAAAATGTTTAACACAGAGTTGAAAGCCATTTCTAGTACCCAACGTCCAAGCACCAAGAGACCTCAGAGAACCCGTTTCACATTCAAAATGGGCCTAGAGAACCCTTCAAATGATGCCTGTTACTTTCCGGCCATAGCACCACCAAAGACACAGAGGAGTCGGTATCCATCTTTGTTGCCAAGACTTCTTAGCACACCCCTGAGCCCAACAATGAAGCAACACAAGAACAGATTTGGCCATCATGCAAGACACACCAAAATAGAGAGAGCAAAAGACCACAGCTCTTAGGCAACATGACAATGAAGAAACAGTCTCTACAACTGTAATGAACACATGACAACCATTAACAAACACAAACTCCTTTTCCACAGATTTTCCGGGGTAAAAATGCATAGCAGGCGGGCGCACCAAGCATAAAATTCCCCTTGGCAGGTGTTTTGGTCTTCCAGATGACGTTTCAAGGAAAGCATCATGCAGCTTCCTAGTTGGAAAGCATTCGAAGACGTGTTCCAACACCATGAGTCCGTAGATTCCACCTCCGGATTAAAGAATACAATAACCAAAATTCCTTCTGAAAAGAGGATTCTAGTTTGTTCTTCCCTCTCCGGAGAAGGAAAGAAAGGACTCAACAGCTGAATCGCGATGTAAACCAACAGAAAAAGATGTGGAAAAACATCTTTAAGAGGAGCATCCCCGCACCTAGGGTCATGCCAAATTTTGACTCGGTCACCAAAGCCACCAAAAAAAATTAATTTGGGAGAAAGATTGATGCCAACTATTACCATACGACAAAGTAGCCTCCCTAGTAGACCAATCACCCCGCAAAACACATATTTAGCAGCAACAGTGCTTGAGCATGTTAGTCACTGAATTAGACAACATTTGAGATAGTCTACAGATTGCTACGACCACCAAAGTAAAAAGAATGAAACAAGTGCCTGCTAGCTAGGATTTGGTTTTTCCATAAATGCAGACAAAGTATATGATGCATTAAATAGATCAGGTTAAACCTTGAGGGATGAAGAACAAGAAAGTAACATAAAAGCTAATCCGATGCCCACACCACGCTACACAAGTTTCAAAAGAAAAATCAACTTCTTCCTATAATTCCTTCTTTTCTTTCATATTAATCAATTAGTTTAAGCTGGTCCATTTTGAAGCAACATCCAAGCAAAGCCTTAGTATTATATACAATTCCTGATCATGAGACAAAGTTGGTATCCATCATGCGCAATCAGGATTATCTTTGTCTTGCCAAAGCAATTACACAAAAAGTTCTTGGCCTCATCTAATAGTCTTATCTTCTAATCACTGGTATGGCAACTTCGTACCAAGCAAAGTCCAAATCTGTATGATGTACCATGGTTAAAGATACCTCTTTCAAAATTAAGAGCTGGTCAATCCCTATCACAATGGCTTCATGTTGTTCTCATATGTGACATGGGGTTGAAGATATTGATGCACATCAAAGTGGAATGAATGTAGTCACACAGTTCCAAAGTTTGAATCTTTAATACAAAAACGAACTAGATATAGTCACTCGCCTAGATCCCCAGAAACATGGTGAAGGCACACTTGGGAAGTTGGAATTTTCTATAAGTTGTTCAGACTTCAGACTTTGAAACAAGCACTCTAATATGGGATACGAGTGAAATATACAAATCATCCTACTAGACAAGCACATAAGATACCAATAGCAATTACACTTTCTTCAAGAACATACCTAATCAGCATTGCCTTGTTTATAATGGATCGTATTTTCCCCGCAAAGCTTAATGTCAGCATTTTTTTTGTCATAAGTTCCCATTTTAAAGTTTGCAAAAGTGGTAAAACAAGATTTTATTCAGTGTAATCTGGTTTGTGGCTCCCTTTGGTACGTGGAACGGATAAGGGTATATGGGGTGTAGGCTTAGTCGGTTCGCTATTTTGGGATGGCGAAACTTTTTGGTTCCCTTAGGCATGATATATACATGTTCTTACAAATTTATACATTATGCATACATCACTTTGCTTTCCAAGAAAGGTGAGGGAAAGAAGAGCAAATTAGCATAAGCTAACTCACTTCCTCGCGCTAAGCTAAATAATAACAACACTTTACCAAAACTTGATATACCCATTTACGGTTCTCTAGATCTAAAGTATCGGTATGCAGGACTCTACAGGTGGAGGGGAATTAGGTATCACTAATATTACCCCTTACGAGCTAGCTGATTTTCTTGGCAATCAACCCAGCATTATTGATATCCGAAGGAGGAACCTAACTTAGTTGAAATGCTGGGGAAACAATAGCATCTTGAAACAAACCTATTAGAAATTAAACATTGGCACCCATCGGCACATAAACATCCACAACAACAAAAAGAAAAAGGAAACTGAATAAACCTTTATCACGAAGACGACTGCAACAGTTAGGTAAAATCTGACTCTACACAAATCTGGCTCGCTGGTGCAATCCTTACTTATACTTTTATAATATGCAGACAAACGTGAATCACAAGGAATATGATCTTGAAGCGGTTGCTTCTTTCTCATTGGGTTCTCCTCGAGAAGAAGCTCTACAGTTCATGCATCCTTATGCACTTCTGACGCCTCTATAAGTTATGCCCTAAGCTCCTTAAACAGTTCTGCCAGAATTCATCTTGCACAAGGGTAAAAAAAAAAAAAGGTTCCCCATTTGACATTGCTAGAATCGTTGATGAGCATTTCAAAGCACAGAAAAGCAAGTATGAAACATTATATCCTAGCTGAAGTAAATAAAATGGCCGAAGTCAGCCCCCTTACCATATCAAATAAAATTTAATCTTAAGTTTGGTCATTGATATATAAGTAAAGATGGATTTAGGCATGTTCTGTTGGATTTAGCTTCCGTATGCCCCCTCCGTGTCACTAGATTATCCTCCTTTGACTTTTGCAAATTCCTAGGATAGATTTAGTACAGGCTAAAACTGACGGTTGCAAATTCGTAAGATAGATTTAGTACTGGCTAAAATTGACCGTTTCTCATTGTTTTAAACAATACTCGTATAATCCAGGATTTCTATTTGAGTCAAAGTCAATGGTTACATGTACCAGAATCAGATGAACGTAACAATCGCAATGGAGTACATTAGGAACAGAATCCGTAGCAAAAATGGAGTAACAATTGCATTATGGATTTCAATCAATCCAAAACTCGTTCATCCAGATACCACTAAAGTAGGCATTCCACAAATAAACACGTCCAATTTCGATCCAAAATCAAAGCTAACAATCAGCGAGAATCACAAAATTTAAATAAAGGGATCTCAGAACAGAAACTGGGTGTGCGTATTGTGTGTGTGTGTGTGTGTGTGTGAAGAGAGAGAGAGAGAGAGGATTTTACCAGTGAAGAGAGAAATGAGGCCCCAAGAAATGAAAAAAAAAAGAATACCGAACTGCGGAGAGACGGTTTATGCAGTATGTGGCCTTAAGATTGGATGGGGGAGTTGGATAACGAGGGGGAGCAGAGAGGCATTGGATCCAATTTCTTTGGCGCTTCTTTTGTGCAAAGGAAGCCGTCAAAATCCAACTCTGCGAATTGGGAACATTCGTCTGTAATATTCTTAAACTACTGTATAAGCTGGGTACGTGTGCAGTGGGAGGGGAGCACGTGTACGACGTGGGGACTGCGTGAACATGGGCCGTCCATCACTGAACTTCCCTTGGCCACATGTGATTGTGGAGAATGGTGACGTTTGAACATTGCCACGTGCAGACACAACAGGATGCCGCGAAGAGGGCACGAAGGGAAAAAGAAGAAGAAAGTAGGAAATGTTTACACGTCGTGCGTTTTGCCCCCTCCACTTCAAACTTAAGCACTAATCTCCCCCCTCGACAGTTTAAAAAAATTGGCACTTTAGACGGTTCCATTATGAACAGCGTGAAATGATCAAAATACCCTTATTTCCTTACCTATTTAAGTTTAATGTCATTCTAGTTTAAAAAATTAGTGTTCTCAAATTAGGGTTTACAATTTTAAAATCCTCATTTCCCCCTTACCTGTCGCCGCAAACCCCTCCCTGTTGCTATACGCCCACATCCTCCCCACACCCCGTTGCCATTAACTGGAGGCGTTTGTGTATGGTGGTTGTTTTTTATGGCTTGACCTGCCGTGGTGGTACGGGTGGGTACATATGGTTTTTATTCTTTTTTATTGGGTTGGAATTGACGCCAGGGGTGGGCTGATTGAATGGTGTTGGGGTGTGATGAAGTTACGATGGGGGCCGTGGTGGCAGTGGATCGCAGTGGGGTAGCACCACAAGTGGTGGTCGGGGGAAACGACAGTGGGCCGAGCTTGCGGTGTGCAGTGGAGGAGAAGAAGTCAGACAATGAGTTTGCGGAGGCGGAGATGGTGGTTTCGTGGTAGTGGCGGCATTTGAGATTGTTGGTGGCCTGTACAGTCGAGGAGGAGTTGAACGGGTTGAGTTCCCAAAGGTGAAGATGGTGGTTTCGCAGTAACAATGACGTTTGGGTTTGTTGGTGGCCTGTGCGGCGGAGGAGAAGGAGAGGTGGGTCAATTGAAGGGGAGACGAAGGTACGATAGGTCAATTGAAGGGGAGAGGTGGGCTAATTGAATGGTGTTACAGCGGCACGGGTCAACGGCGGCAAGGTAAACCGAGCATTCGGACACAGAAGATCACATCCCCCTTCCTCTATCCTTGTCTGAAACCCCCATTATCTCAATACCGGACACGCTCGAAGCCCTGCCGGACGAGGAGGAGGATGTTGAGCTGCCTCTGCCGTCACTAGCCGCAGCTGAGTGCCGGGGAGCGCCGCCGGCGTGGCTGTCTTGTAAACTAACATGAGGGGAGGTGGTGTCTGGAGTTGCCATTGTACACACCCAGAGAAGGGAACATTGAATGCCTACACACCACAGGTTGGGAGCTCTGGTCTCCAATGGCTCTCAACCTGTAGTGGAGAAATTCTGGTTGTGTGATCATTTTCTCTCCGATGGGTACTATTGATTGAAAAAGGCCTGTGTGAGCTAGAAGGACGGAGATAGGTTGAAGAAATGTGGGAAGAAGGCAAGAAGGTCTCTGTGCAGATTGCAGAGAGATTTTACTGAGACGGGCTGCTTGCTCTAAACCCAGTTTACAGCAAATTAAAAGACAAATGGGCAAAATTGTCATTTAAAAAAAAAACTTTAGTCAGCGCATGTGTTGACCACGCGCTGTTTATTTTAACAGTTTCCGTCTAAAGTGCCCATTTTCTTAAACTCCGGGGGGTTTAGTGCTTAAGTTTGAAGTGGAGGGGGGCAAAACGCACAATGTGTAAAGTAGAAGGGGTCATTCCCTACTTTCCCCAAAAAAGAAAGAGGGTGGTGTGGGATTATTTTAGTGACACTACATTTCTAGTGTCTG